>JAAAKG020149079.1:0-10123 GCA_010014905.2 Druon quercuslanigerum | reverse complement strand
GAGCATCCCCTCTCCTGCGCCTACTGGGCTGAGACGGACCGAGCGTAGAGGCAGTTCTGCAATCCGGAGCCTCAATTGATGTTCAACTATTTAGGTGAAAATCACATATTTTTTAAATAATTTATCTTCCTTTGTAGAAACTTTTTTTTAGGTTAAACATTTAACTATTTTATTAAAAATTATCTTAACATGGAAAATTTTCACTTTTTGGTTAAAAATTAACTTTTTTGTTGACAATTCATATTTTTGTGTCCAAAATAAAACGGTCTGATAAGAAATGGGTCTTTTTTGTAAAAAATCATGTTTGTTGTCAAAAATTTAAGTACTTTGTTTAAAATTAAATTATTCTGATCAAAAATGCAACTATTTTCTTAAAAAACAATATTAAAAATGGAACACTTTAATTTAAAAAATTAATTTTTTATTCACAGTTCCTATTTTCGGCTGCAAAATTGAAAAGTTTTTTCATTCTTTCGTTAAAGTTAATTTTCAACCAAAATGTTAAATATTCAATGTTCAAATAATTTTTAATAAAATAGTTCAATGTTTAAACTACAAAAAAATTCTACAATAGAAGATAAATTATTTTTAAAATATGCAATTTTTAACTAAATAGTTGAACATCAACTAGACAAAATTAATTTTGAATTTAAATTATTACTTTGCAACCAAAATTAAAATAGTTACATTTATAATTCAAAAAATTATATCTAAATAAAAAAATGAATTTTTAAAGAAACAGTTAATTATTTAAACAAACAGTTGAGTTTTTAACTCGAAAGTATGCTTTTTAACCAAAAAAATCAGTTTTCTACCAAATAGTTAAAGTAATATTTAAAAAATAATCCTTTTAATATAAATCGTTAAATTTTGAAAAGTATAGATTTTCAACCAAAAATTCAATTCTTAAACAAATATTTAAAATTTTTACTGAATTAATTAATTTTTAAATCAAAAAGAACATTTTTCTTTAAATAAACTATTTTGCCGTTCTTTTCATTTCTATACTCTTTCTAAAAGAATATATAAACCCCTAAATGAATTAATATAGAATTTTTGAAGTAGCATTTTGAAAGATTAAAAAAGTAAGTGAAGCAATTTTCAATATTTCCCTTAAAATAATTTTCTTTTTTAATCTTTTTTCTCAATAAAAAAATATCTCAAAAATCAATGAAAATTGTTTTCAATTTATTAAATTTTCACGTCCTTAAATTGAAACAAGTTACAAATGTTTTAATTGTTAAAGATGATAAAATAAAACTTGTTTACTTGTGTAAACTTAATTATTTATTTCGAGCAATTATCTCTAAGACCACTTTTACGTCGAGAATAGATGATAATTTACTCTAACTTTATAATTTTATTAAGAAATGATTAGGATATGATTATTTTGTCATATTAACAAATAACGATTTATTGCTAAAAAAAGCTTTTAAAATTTATTTATTAAAACAAATTTTAGAAACCTTATAACCGTATCAAAAGAAAAAGAAATAAAAAGTTTCGAGATTCTCTTTCTTAGTAATAATAATCTCGCGAAGTTTTTATTATTTATGTAGAGAATTTGAGCTAAACTGAGGTTAATTTCAAATATTTAAAACGAATATTTTTCCACCAAATTGTATTTTGTAATCAAATAACATTTGTAATTTGCTTCTCTAGAAATTTCTTCAAAATAATTAAAAGGAAATTTGGAATTTTTAACAAAAGCATTAATTTTCGAGCAAGAACAATAATTTTTCTTAATTGAATGATTTAATTAAAAATTAATATAAGTTGTAGAGATTGAAAGGTTTTGTAAAAAAAATAATTTGTTTCTTAAAAATTCAGCAATTTTGATAAAAATTAACTTAATATTAAAATTTTAATTTTTTTATTTTAAATATGAACTGTTTTTATGAAAGTTAATTTTTTTTATTTACAACTTCACGTATTTTGTATGAAATTAATTTTCTTGGTTAACAATTAAACTATTTTGTTAAAAAAAAAATGGAAAAATTCAATATTTTTGTTCTTTTGTTCTTTTATGTAAAAAAAAATTGTGGTCGTTAATTTACCTTTTTGAGTTGAAAACTCATATTTTTTAAAATAAAAATTGAATTATTTTTTTAAAGATTAATATAATTTATATAAAATTTAAAATTGTGTAAAAAAATAAATTTTGTCGTAGAAAATTTCTTTTTTGTGGGATGAAAATCAACCTTTTTGGGAACATAAAAATTCATATTTTTGGATTAAAAATTCAACAGTTTTGTTGAATTTTTTTTGTCCAAAATAGAACGACCTGGTTCAAAAATTGTCTTTTTCAGTAAAAAATTAATTTTTGTCGTCGAAAATTTATTTTCTTAGGTTTAAAATTCACATTTTTTCTGAAAAATTGAATTAATTTGTTAAAAATTAATGTAATTTGTATCAAATTGAAAATTTTGTAAAGAAATAATATTTTTGTTAAAAATTCGTCTTTTGGGTTGAAAATTGATTTTCTTTTTGAAAATTCAACTTTTATGTTGGAAAGTCACTTTTTTTGAAAACTCATATTTTTTACTCAAAAATTCAACAGTCTTGTTCAAATTTTATATTTTTCTTTGTACAAAATGATGTGGTTGGAAATTTATATTTTTTTCTAGAAAAGTATTGTTTTTCTTAGAAAATTTTAGTTTTTGTTGTTCATTGATTATTTTAGTAGAAAATTCAGATTTTCAGGTTGAAAATTTCTTTTTTGTAGAAAAATATTCTTTTTGACTTGAAACTTAATTAATTTTGTAGAAATTTGCAATATTTGGTTAGGAATTAAATTTTTTGTTGAAAATTTATACTTTTTAAAATTTAACAAATTGCTTTAAAACTATTATTTTTTTAAATGTTACTTTAACTATTTGGAAGAAAATTGATTTTTTTGTTGTTAAAAAAGTATACTTTCGAGTTAAAAGTTCAACTGTTTGGTTTAATAATTAACTGTTTCTTTGAAATTTTATTTTTTTTATTTAGTTATAATTTTTTTAAATATAAATGTAACTATTCCATTTTTTGTTGCAAATTTATATTTTTAATTGAAAATAAGTATTTTCTAGTTGCTGTTCAACTATTTAGTTAAAAATGACATATTTTTTAAATAATTTATCGTCGTATGTAGACACTTTTTTGTTTAGGTTAAACATTCAACTATTTTATTAAAAATTATCTTAAAATTGAATATCCAACTTTTTGGTTGGAAATTAATTTTCTTTTTGATTTTTTTTCTAGCAAAAAAAAAATTACAACCACATCGTTTCACTTTGTACAAAAAAATACAAAATTTCAACAAGATTGTTAAATTTTATATTCAAAAATATGAGTTGTAAAAAAAGTGAATTTCCAACCAAAAAGTGGAATTTTCAAAAATAAAATTAATTTTCAACCCAAAAGACGAATTTTCAAAAAAAAATTTGAATTTTAAACCGAAAAAGATAAATTTTCGACCCTGAAAATTAATTTTTTACTCAAAAATATGATTTTTTAACCCAAAAAGGTGAATTTACAACCACAAACATCATTTTTTTAAAATTAAAGGCAAAGTTTTTAACTAGATCGTATTATTTTGGAACAAAAAGAAAGTTGAACAAAAATATTGAATTTTTCAAGTAATTTTTAAAAATATAGTTTCATTTTTAAACCAAGAAGATTAATTTTATACAAAAAACGTAAACTTTCAAATAAAAAAAGATAAAAAAGAAACTTTCATAAGCACAGTTTATTTCAAATAAAAAAATTTAATTTTCATGAAAAAAATTATTTTTGTACAAAACCGTTCAATTTCTAAAAATTAGATTAATTTTTAATTAAATTATTCAATTTTCAACAAGAAAAATTAATGTTGAACCGAGAACATGTTAAAAATTCAACTATTTTGTTAAAAATTAACTTAATATTAAACATTCAATTTAACGGTGGAAAATTTAACAGTTTTGTTAAAAATTTGTTATTCTAGAGAACTTTGAACGTGATAAGAAAAAAAGATTAATCAAATAATTGTTTGTTTTAATTTTTATTTATGCGATAAAGAGGCTTTATTGTGAAACATGTAAATATTATTATCTCAATAAACCTAAAAATTTTATACTTGCATCACGCATTATTTAGAATTAAAGTGATTACTAATAATTTTTTAAATAGAAAAAGGAACGTGCATTAAAATTAAAAATTTAAAGCTCTACAAAATTCTTTTTTAATTCTTTAAATAAAAAAAAAATGATTCACAATCGTATTTTTTTAAATAAACTATTTTGCCATTCTTCCCATTTCTATACTCTTTTTTAAAGAATATATAAACCCCTAAATAAATTATTATAGAATTTTTGAAGTAGCATTTTGGAAGATTAAAAAAAGGAAGTCAAGAAATTTTCAATATTTGCCTTAAAATAATTTTCTTTTTTTTTTAATTTATTTGTAACCATAAAATTGAATTTATAATACTGAGTTAATTTTTAACAAAATACTCGAATTTTCAACAAAAAAAAAAAAAGATTTATTTTCTACCAAAGAAGATGAACTTTTAAAAATATATGAGTTTCAACCAAATATTAAAATTTTCAACTAGAAAAAATCAATTTTCAATTAAAAATATCAGTTTGGAACCAAAAATTTAATAGTTACATTTTTAGATAAAAAAATTAGATCTGAAAAAATCAGCAAAACACTTTAACATTCAACCGAAATTTTTACAAAGTAACTCGTTAAGTTTTAAAAAATATGGATTTTCAACAAAAAAATTAATTGTAAAACAACTAATTTAATTTTTTACGAAAGTTGTGAATTTCCACCTGAAATAGTTAATTTTTAATTTAAAAAATTTTAGTTTTCAGTAAAACGTGTGTCAATCAATAAAGTCGAATTTTTAATTAATAATAACTTTTCTACCATAGTTGGAATAGTTATATTTTTAGTTAAAAAATTAACTTTAATAAAAAAAAAATGATTTTTCAACAAAACACTTTAGTAATTAACCATGCAGTTGAGTTTTCAACCCGAAAATATATTTTTTAAACAAAAAAATCAATTTTCGACCAAATAGTTCTATTTACATAAAAAGTTTAATTTTTAAGTAAATATTTAAATAAAAAAAAGACTATGGATTTTCTACAAAAAAATTTATCTTACAATTAGATCCTCCCATTCTTAATCAAAAAAGATAATTTTCAACTATAAATATACTAGTAGATTTCCAACTAGAATAGTTGAATTTTTAATAAAAAACTAAATAATTTTTAAAAAAATAGTTAAATTGTCCACTGTAAAATATAAATTGTCAACAAAAAATGTATTTTTTCAACCAAAAAGTTGAATTTTAAGTTTTATGTTAATTTTTAAAAAAATAGTTGAATTTTTTGGCAAGCAGTTGCACTTTTAATCAAAAAAGATAAATTCCCAACTAAAAATATACTAGTAAATTTCCAATTAGAATAGTTCAATTTTTAATATAAAATTATTTTTAATAAAAAACTAAAGAATATTTGACAATTTTTTAAAACAAATTTTCCACTCTAAAATATGAATGGTCAATAAAAAATGCATTTTGTCAACCAAAAAAATAAATTCCCAAAAATATAAATAAATATACTAGTAGATTTCCAACTAGAATAATTGAATTTTTCATAAAAAATTATTTTTAATAAAAAGCTAAAGAAGTTTTATCAAAATAGTTAAATTTTTCAATCTAAAAAATTCAACTTTTTAGTTAAAAATTCAATCTTTTGGTTAAAAATTCATTTTTACCCTGAAACATTCATCATTTTTGTTAAAAATTTATTCCTGCGACTAAAGTTTATTTATTTAGTTGAAAATACGTCTTTTTGATAGAAAAATTATCTTTTTGGTTGCAAATTTATTTTTATGGTTAGAAATTCGACTATTTGGTTAAAATTTATTTTTTGGGGCAAATATTAATAATTTTCTTTAAAAATTATCTTTTTTGTTGAAAATATGTATATTTGGTTGAAGATTTTACTTTTTTCTAGTAAATTAATCTCTTTAATTTAATTTCACTTTTTTTGTTAAAAGTCGAACTTTTGGGTTAGATATTAAGTTTTTGTAGAAAAGATTCATAACTTTCGTTTAAATTGACATTTTTGGTCGGAAATTCGACTTTTTTGTTCAAAAATTCATTTTTTTCCCTGAAAGATTCTTCATTTTTGTTAAAAATGTATTTATGCAAATGAAAATTTATTTATTTAGTTAAAAATTTGTCTCTTTGATAGAAAAATTATCTTCGTGGTTGGAAATTCATTTTTATGGTTAGAGATTCGAAATTAGAAATTTGGTTAAAATTTATTTTTTGGGGCAAAGATTAATAATTTTCTTTGGAAATTTATATATTTTGTTGGAGAACTATTTGGTTAAAAAATCAGTTTTCGAGGTAAAGATTATTCATTTTCATTAAAAACATGACTTTTTGAATTAAAAATTTATCTTAAAAATTGAAATGTCATACATTCTGTCAGAAATTCCTCTTTTTTGATGAAAAAAATTTATCTTTTATGTTAAAAGTTCAACTAATGGGATAAAAATTCATTTTTCGGCACACAAAATTTATAATTTTCGTTCAATTCCATTTTTTTGGTCGTAAATTTATCTTTTTGATTAATAAATTATCTGTTGGGTTAACGATTTATCTTATTCTGGAAAATTGATCATTTTAGTAGAATTTTCTAATTTTTATTTTTCAATTTAAAACGAACGATTTCGTTGACAATTCGTCATTATCGGTTGAAAATTAATTTTTCACAGAAAATTTCCAATTTCACCTTGGGTTTAAAGTACAAAATTCATCTTTTCAGTTCAACATTCGACTTTCTTAGTAGAAAATTCATTTTGTGTTCGCAGGCGTATTGTCTGTCGCTTGAGACCTTGCGCCCGCAGGCATATTGTCTTTTGTTCGAGATCTTGCGCCCGCAGGCGTATTATCTTTTGTTCGAGACCTTGCGTCCGCAGCCGTATTGTCTATAGCTCGAGACCTTGCGCCCTTAGGCGTATAAACTGTCACTCGAGGCCTTGCGTCCGCAGACGTATTAACTGTCGCTCGAGGCCTTGCGTCCACAGGCGTATTGTCTATCGCTCGAGACCTTGCGTCCGCAGGCGTATTAACTGTCGCTCGAGGCCTTGCGTCCGCAGGCGTATTAATTATCGTTTGAGATCTTGCACCTGCAGTCGCATTATCTTTTGTTCGAGACCTTGCGTCCGCAGGCGTATTGTTTATCGCTCGAGACCTTGCGTCCGCAGGCGTATTGTCTGTCACTCGTGGCCTTGCGTCCGCAGGCGTATTGTCTTTCGCTCGAGACCTTGCGTCCGCAGGCGTATTAACTGTCGCTCGAGGCCTTGCTCCCGCAGGCGTATTGTCTGTCGTTTGAGATCTTGCGCCCGCAGGCGTATTATTTATCGTTCGAGACCTTGCGTCCGCAGGCGTACTGTCTGCCGCTCGAGACCTTGCGTCCGCATTATCGTGAATCGATAAATATTCAATAAAGTGTCTAGTCTTTAATAGATTAATATATAAAATAAATCTTTTTAAATTAACTTATAATATAATTTGTGATAAAAGGTATTTATTTAAATAAATAAAACAGTGTAAATTGATTTAAATAGTTTTTAATTTACTGCTTGTTTCCACATTAATTATTGTTATTTTGAGATCTCATATTTTGTAGATTGGGTTGTTCGTCAATTCTTCTTATTGGTGGATTACCTTCAGGACGTGGATCTAGATATATCCCTGATTGAACACGCTGACCCTTTCCTTCAGCTGGATAATGTACAATTGCATTTTTTCCATATTGCTGATGCACATATGCATCATTAGTTGTATCAATTGGTGGAAGAGCTTTTTCAGGTTGAAGAGGCGGTCTCTCCGACTGTGAACTCAATTCTATAAAAATAATAGAAATTCATTCATTTTTGTATGTGAAAATTCAAAAAACCAAAAACTTGCATTTTTTACTAACAAGAATGAAATTTCAATCCAAGAAAATTAATGTTCACAAAACAAGGAACTTTTAACAGAAAAATTAATTATACACCAAATAATTTAATTTTTTACTAAACTGTTAAATTTTTAAACCAAAAATACGTTTTTTTCATAAAATAGTTTATTTTTTAACCTAAGTATATAAATTTGTAACAAAAGAGGTGATTCTTAAGAATAAATTATTTTTAATACAGTAGTTCAACTTTCAAACAAATAATTTAATTTTCAACCAAAAAGGCTGAATTTTTAACCAGATATTTAAATTTCCAAGAAAAACGAATAATTTTTCCACGAAGATTTATGTTCTACCAAAAAAGACGATTTTAAAGAAAAAATACAAACTAACTAGAAAAAAATTTAATTTTTAACAAAAAAATATAATTTTTTATGAAAAAATTTAATTTGCTATTATATAGTTTATTTAAAAAAATAGTCTAATTTTTAACCAAATAGTTGATTTTTTTACCCAAATAGCGGGAATTCCAAAAAATGTGAATTTTTAACAGAACTGTGAATTTTAAAGGAAAAAATACAAATTATCTACCAAGTAGTTAAATTTTACAAAAAAATGTCTAATTTTTGACCAAATAGTTGATTTTTCTACCAGAAATGCTGAAATTTCATAAAAATGTGAATATTCAACAGAAAAGTTATTTAATAACCAAATATTTTAATTTTGAAGACAAAAAGACCTTTTTTTAAAAAATAGTTTCTTTATTAATTAAATAAGATGATTTTTCAACTAAAACGATGCATCTTACAAAAAAATGAGTTTTTAACTGTCAACCAATTAGTTTAATTTTAAAACCATAAAAGATAAATTTTCAAGCAACTAGTTAAATTACAATCAAATAGTTTAATTTTCAACTGAAATTATGAATCTTAAATAAAAAAATTGTTAAGAAAAAAAATTCAACTTTCAACCACGTAGATTATTTTTTAACTAAAACAAGATAAAAAAATAAACAAATTTTTAACAAACCTATTTAATTTTGAAGACAAAAAACGAATTATCTAAAAAACAGTTAAACTTCCATGCAAAAAATATGAATTTTAAACTAAAAGCGATCAATTTAAACCAAAAATGGAATAATTCAATGTTGTTGTTTAATAAATTAATTTTCAATAAAAAAAAGACTTTCCGACAAAATTGTTGATTTTTTAACCAAAGAAATAACTTTTCAACAAAGTAGTTTAATTTCTTAAAACAAAATTTAAATTTAAACAAAATAGTAGAATCGTGAACTAAAATTATGAATCTTCAACAAAAAAATGAAATTTAAACAAATAAATTTCACTTTCAACTAAGTAGTTTTGTTTTAAATCAAGAATATTAATTTTTATAAAAAAAAAGAATTTACTCAGAAATACATAAATTTTCAAGCGCACAGTTAAATTTGGTACCAAAAAAGACGAGTTTCGAAATAAAAAAGAATTTTTAATACAACAGTTAAATTTCAGACCATTTAAATATATTATTAACAAAGTAGTGTTAAAATTTTAAGAAAATTAATTAATAAATAAAATTGTAAGAAAATTAATTTTCTGTTTTAAAAAACTAAATCTTATCATAATACCGAAAAAGACAAATATTCAACAAATCAGTTTAAGTTTTCACCTAAAATTATGAATCTTAAAAAAATGAATTTTTAACACAAAAGTTTAACTTGGTAGTCTAATTTTCAATCATAAAAGTTGAATTTTTCACCAAATAGTTTGATTTTTAAACTTAAACAAAATTAAAATTTGACGAGTCGTCAACAAAAAAATTAATTTTGAAGAAAGAAATTTAAACTTGAACTAACTAATTCTGTTTTAAATGAAGAAGATTAGGTTTATTAAAAAAATACAAATTTACTAAAAAATACATGGATTTTCCACCAAATAGTTGAATTTTCAACTAAAAAAAAAATTAAAAAAAAAGGAATTTTCAACAAAATAGTTAACTCCTAACGTAATAAAATCGATTTTTAACAAACTAGTTCAAATTTAAACCAAATAGTTGAATTTTCAGTTGGAAAAAAAATAATTTTCAACTAAAAAAAAAAAAGGAATTTTTAACAAACTAGTTAAATCCTAAAGTAATGAAATCGATTTTTAACAAACTAGTTCAAATTTAAACCAAAT
>JAAAKG020149078.1:0-29588 GCA_010014905.2 Druon quercuslanigerum | reverse complement strand
TAACACTATACCCTTATATTTCTCTCCAAGTAAGTCTTCCACCGTTTCTTTAACCCTTTCCATCCCATCCTTATTGAAGAGTCACAAACTTATATGTTACCCCTCCTATATTTACTGCCCTCATTTGTACACCCTCCCTCTCTCCCCCTGCATGAACCTCTTTCTTCAATTCATATCTAACCCCTGTTATAATGCCCACCCTAGCACTTCCTTTTCTCTTTACTTCGACCGCCAGATGTAGCCTCCACCTGTAACCACTTGGGAACTTTGACGCTAACCTATCTCATTCCTTTCTCTCTACCCACGTCTCTACCAGTCTCATCTGACTTCTTTACTCCTGCTAAGTTCCAGTACAGCACCTTTAAAACTTCTCCGCCCTGCTTTACTCCCAACCCCTACTTCCCAAGAAACATATTCCCCTTCACTTCCTGCAGAACCTCCTTCTCCTCGTCCCATACCCACATTTTCTCCTCTATTTTTTTCCTAAACCCTACCTTCGCCGCTATTCCTTAATTCCTCTCCTTCCAAACCCTGTCGGTTAGCATTTTCTGCACATCCCTTTCCTTCCTCGTCAAACCTTGATCAATGAAAACCTTCTTGCCCTTTATCCTATTTTTGATACGCTTTACCCCCAATTTTTCTTCTCAGCTCTCCAATTCCACAATCGCCACTTCATTCTCCTTTCTCTTCTCCATCCTAACTTTCCCTACCTTGCCTTTTACTCACCCTTTGCTCTGTAGCAGCACTTCCTACCCCTCCCTTTCTTCCCCACGCTTGAAATTTATTCTTCTGATTACAATATTATTTCTTCTATCTGCCTTCTCTTTTTTCTTCATCCTTAACTCCATTGCCCTTATCTTTTCTCTATCTGATCTCCTCCTTTTTATTCCTACGCTCTCCCACTTTCTCTTCTATCATATTCTCCACCCTTTCCTAAATACCTTGCTTCTCGCCTTCCCCCTTGTCAACTACTTCCATTTCCGATCTGCACTCCACCTTCTCAATGCTTTGTTCCGCCTTTTCCTTCCACTCCCTAATCTCTTCTTTGCCCTCTTTGCCCTCCCTCAACTCTCTAAACTCGCCTATCAGAACCCCGAGAGCCTTGCTCTCTGTCTGCCCCTTTAATTTTTAGGAAGGGAGGCGGTGACCTACGTGTCTGTACGCTTTTTTTAAAGGGACTCTCTAGCGCGCTTTGCTCTGGACTCTATTTGCTGTCTCTTTTCCTTCTCAAGAGATCCTCCCCCTCACTAGCGCTAGACGCTCTCTCCCTCGCTTTGACTTTTCCTTCATTCCGATCTTTCCCTCTCCATGACGTGCCACGCGACACCGGGTCACGCACAGCTGGCCGAGTACTCTCGCTTCCAGCCTCCCGCTCTTCCGGCGGTAACTGTGAGCTATCCATACAAAGAAGTACCTACTGCAGGCAACAGATGTCTCTCCAGGCCGTTCTCGCTTACCGCCCCAAATTTTGTTTTTCTTTGCACTATTTCACCTCTCCCAGTCCTTACAAACACCCTTTTCTCCCCCCTAACATTCCTTCGCTCTACGAAAACCACTTTTGTCCACAATGAAGGACAAAACTCCTGACCACAAAACTACTCCGCTCCCTTGCCAACCTAACATCAATTTCCCTAATTAGCCTAAGTTTACCCCACAACTACAATGAAAATCAATTTTTAACTCCCCAATTCAACCCTGACAAACCTCATAGGCTTCCATCCTCACACTCCACTTACCCCTTTCACCCAAAATCCGTAAAAACTTCTCACAACTTGTCACTGCACACTTTCTCACTACCGCCACCTACATGCAAGTCTGGGACACGATTGTATTAAGTCTTATTGTCGTCCCAAATATTTTTCAAAAAAGTGAAGGTCATTCCTGAAGTAAATTTCATCGAGGAACTCAATGGTAACCTTCAATTTGACCTTGAAGTTGACCTTCATGGCTTTTTGTAGGTCAACTTTGTTTTTTTAAATAGAAACCTCCTCTTTTTTACATCTGCAATCGATAGAGCGGAAAATTCTACGTCCAGATACGTACCCAAGTCATAGGTAAATTGCAACGTTCAAGGTCAGTTAGAGGTCATTTAAAATTAACAAAGTTTTCCAAGAGGTCAGTGCAATTCCTGAAGTAAATTTCAACGAGAAATTCATTGGTGAGCTCTAGATTGATCTTGGTTACAGCGTTTTGAATATTAAAAAATCATAAGGAAATTTTCCATTAAAAGTTCCAGGTGTTCTGGTAAGTGCTCTGTTCCTCCCCAAAGTGTTATACAGTCCTATACCGTTTTTCGATACCTAAGTCAATACCTGAGGAGATACTATAAGTCCTACACCGTTTTTTCATACGAATATTACGAATAGAAACTAAATTTACGTATTACGAGTACATACTTACTTTATTTCACTAAAAGATTATTATGGCGCAAGCTAAACTTTCGGAACGAGAGAGGGTATCTGTATTAATCATGCGTGGTTTGGGAGATCGAGTTCGATCTTTTCGTAATGGAAAAGGGTTAAATCCTGTCTCAAAATCAACAATTGAAAGAACTGTAAGGCACTTTATGAATCATGGTTCTATCAAGGACCTTCAGAGAACTGGTCGGCCAAAATCTACAGGATCTAAGGAGATGCAGATTGACGTAGCCCAAGCTCTTGTTGAAAAGCCACACCTTAGTTTACGTCGAGCTAGTGATGAGCGTGACGTTGCTCCGGAAACAGTGCGAAATATTTTAAAAAGCATTAATTTTCATCCTTACAAAGTTCATCTGGTACAAGAGCTCAATGAAGACGATCCTGATCGTCGGGTTAAATTTTGCGAAATTATGATCGACAGAATTGATAGAGATCCTCTTTCCTTGTACAATGCAGTATTTTCAGATGAAGCTACTTTTACTTTAAAAGCTGAAGCTAATAGGCAAAATTGTAGATATTGGTCCGACATAAATCCTGATTGGATGTTGGAGAGTCACACACAATATCCACACAAGATTAATGTTGGGGCCACTATCTTGAATGATACATTGATAGGCCGTTTCTTCGTCGATGGTAATCTCAATGCCCGTGCATATGCAGAGCTTCTCAGAAACCAAATTGTCCCAAGAATAAGGGAGATTACAGGCGATAATTTTCAAAATATTTGATTACAGCAGGACGGAGCAGCGGCTCATTACGATAGGGAGGTTCGAGCATATTTGGATACTCTGTTCCCTCAAAGGTGGATTGGAAGAAGGAGTGAAATCGAGTGGCCTGCTAGATCTCCTGACCTGACAACTCTCGACTATTTTCTTTGGGGTTATTTAGAGAGCAAAGTATACTCAACGCAACCTTAAAGCTTAGACGAATTGCAGAATCGGATTCTGCAACAGGCTACTCTGATTGATAGGGGGATGATTGGTAATGCTGTAACACATTTTTACAATCGCTAGCTTTTTGTCAAGAAGCTCAAGGTTTTCAGTTCGAACATCTTCACTGAAGCGTGAGAGGCAAGATGACTCACGCTAATAAAGCACCTCGAAACGTAAGAGGCAAGGGGACTCACGCTAATCAAGCACCCCAAAGGGAACAGAATTTACAACGTCCACGTCATTGTTCCTAGGTAATGCTAAACGTAAGCGTAAACTGCTTGGAAAAAACCTTGAAAAAACCTTGAATATCATCACCAAGATCAATACAGAGCTCACCAATGAATTTCTCGTTGAAATTTACTTCAGGAAATGCACTGACCTCTTGGAAAACTTTGTTAATTTCAAATAACCTCCAACTGACCTTGAACGTTACAATTGACCTATGACTTAGGGACGTACCTGAAGGTAGAATTTTTCGCTCTATCGATTGCAGATGTAAAAAAGAGGATTTCCATTTAAAAAACAAAGTTGATCTTTAAAAAGCCATGAAGGTGAACTTCAAGGTCAAAATGAAGGTCACCATTGATTTCCTCGTTAAAATATACTTCAGGAATGACCTTCACTTTTTTGAAAAATATTTTACCTGAGGAAATATCCAACCGTCCCGGGACTTTTTAGAAACCCTGTATATAATGCACTAAATTCGGATTCAAATTTTTTTTCAGTATAATAAGTTTTTCATTAATGTTTTATACATTTTCTGAAATATGAGTATTTAATGCGGGTAATTATTACTTACTTGTGAGAAACATAGTACTCTAGGTAATATACGTGGTTTTCTACGCTTATATTACTACGCATATTACGTCCCTTGTTTTCTACGTAAATTGACGTAAATTACGTCTGAATAGAAACAGCATAGCGCATGCGTGCATCTGTCAATATCTTAACCTAACCTCCAATTTATTTTGTGCTTATAAGTAAATAAGTTATTGTTTAAATTCGCGAAAATTGGCAAAGTACAATAAAATAAAATGTATAAAGGTGAAAGACCAAAAGGCATAATGTAGGATGAACTATCATGCATTCTCACAAAAGATGTCAACGGAAAAAATTTAGCTTTATGTACAGCTGCAATATTTATGTTGCTCGCACACTTTTTTTCTCAAATATTTCTAAATAGAAAATAATATTATATCTACTATTATATCTGAACTATTTTTAAAATAAATGCCTATTTATTTATAAAACCATGAAACTCGTCCAGAATGATTTAAAACAATATATTTTCTACTTTCAACATTGCCAGCTAAATTTTTAGTCTACAAAATTTTTGTACAATATTATAAATTTAAAAAAATATTGCAATTACGTAGAAAGTAGGTAATTAAATTCAGGTTACGTTATATGAGTCATTTGTTTTATTTGATTCGTGCCAACATTTACAAATTAATTAACTTTAAATAAAAATGTGAGGGGTTGGATCGAGGTACATATATAACAATAAAAACATTCAGTTTGATCAATAATAATAATTAATCAAAGAATGAATAATTTTTTACATACCTGTGGCTTTCCTATCGCTTTAAACTAGTATTTTCAAATTCTTATTGCAAAACAAACATTTTGCCACCGTTTTATCTTCTTCTTTTATCCGCTCAAAAAATAAATCCTTCCATGGAATTACACTATGCTGTTGATTATTTTTTCCCTTCCCAGGCATAATTATTTTTTTTTTAAATACTCATTAATAATCATGTTCGTTGATAATTAAATAAATAATCAAGTTTAAAAGGTGAGGTGATGTAACGTACGTCACTCAAAAAAGGTTCCCATCTCCTTGCCATCGGACAAATATTAAAATAGCAGTTCCCAGAATTCTCTTGATTTTAAGTTTTTCTCATAGTCTAGGGAAAAAATCTGACGCCTAGAGGAATTTCTAAGGTCGGATTCGGTGTCAGCGGCTCAAAATAGATAAAAGTGAATTTATTAGCTGCAAAGTACATGCATCCTGGTATTTTACAAGTATCACTTTCGCGGATTCCAGAAATTCCTAGATTTTTCAGTTTTCCCTTGGGCTAAAGGAAATTGGTTAAATCCCAGTTATGAAGTCGGATGCGGATTCACCGGCACAAAATAGTCTCGTACACATTTTAGACAACTTTTTTTTGTGGACATGTGTAATTGGATATACCGGCGCACTTAAAGGATATTTTCGTTAATACAATATTATATTTTACGCTTTCGGGTCAAGGTACTGCAAGAAAAAAAATTAATCTTCCTTTCTAGCCTAAAAATTTTAAGAAAAAGTGTCCTATAAAAGAGTCACGATTATTATTGACGTTCTTTTTTGATCAAGTATTTACTTCAAAAAGAAATGGTTACAACTAATGAAAAGTGCGTAAAAATCTTTCTTAACTCTATTAGAAAATTAAAAAAAAAAAACTTTTTTAAAGAATTTAAAACCCTCAAAACAAATATTGTATTCGTAAAAACCACTCATCGATTATTTTCATAAATGGACAATAAGAATTCAATTTTATGACCTCAAAGTTCTAAGACGAAATATGTACACATTCTTATGAGATAAAATTTCCTTTTTTCTAAAAAAAGTCAAATTTGATGTTGACTGTATTTTTGAACTCCCGGTGCCTCCCGCCAATGGGGTCGAAACCAGAGTTTATAAGGTTCATGTAAAAATTCTTCGAAACCAGTTTTCACCTAAATAATAATACATACGCGTTTTTTATACTTGCTCTTCAGCTATTCCATATTGATTCAAAATAAAAATTCTAAAAATGGAAATGTGATTCGCAAAGATTTTTCAATGGCCATATTTCCCTCTCCATTCTTAAGAATCTGCGCACATCTGCGCAGTAAAAACTGTCAAACAATAATTTTTGATATTGTAGAATTTGTTTCAAAATTAAATATGGGTTTCTGAATAATAATACTTGAATTTATATATGGTGTTTCCTGGCAATCTATAATGTTTTATGAATAATTGTTTATAATGAAACAATTTAAAAAATATAGTTTTAAAATGCGAAATCTTTCTTTGAATACTTTTTTGGTAGGCTTCGTGGTATATAACTTTGATAGTAATTATATAATTGAAGCTTAAAATTTTGTACTCGGTAGTTTAAAATGGCTTGAAGCTTTCGAATCTAAAGCATTAAAAGTAAAAACCTTTTATACAATCCTAATTTTCAAGGATTTCATTGTTCGAAGTGTTTAAATAAAAACTTTTTTTAAGCAAACGCAACACCGCATACACGGTCATAAAAATAGCATTAGCGTGTAAGACGGGTTGCATACTTTTGGGTAAGCTCCAACGTGTCCACCCTGTGCTAAAAAGGTAATAAAAATTCTACAAAAAAAAAACTACAAACAAAAAATCTGAATAAGGAAAAAATATATTAAAAAATTATATAAAAAATATCAAAACAAATTATAAAACACTTTCAAAAACAATGAATAAGTTTAAAACTTGAAACAAATTTATTTATAAAATTTGAAAAATCTGCGGGTTATACGTAATCTTCACAAATAACTAACAAAAAAGTCTACGAAAAATGTCCACCGAAAAGACTAAATGATTAATAAAAAATTAATAAATTTTAAATTTGATAAAAATATATTTAACATTTTGCAAGAACTCGCGGTTAAATGCGATCTTCACATATAACGAACGAAAAATTCTAGTAAAAAAATAAATACAAAAAAAACTAAATAAGTTTTAAAAAAAATTTAATTTGAAAAATCTCTCGGCCTTAGTATTCTTCACAATTATATCATCAAAAAATTTTTTTAAACCATCCGAATTAAGAAAATCATAATTATAATAAATTTTAAAGAATTGTAAATAATAAAGTTTAAAACTCCCAAGTTTTGACGATACCATTATAAAAGCGAATTAAATACAAAACAAACATTTCAAATAAGTAACTATACAAAGATAAATAAATTACCAAGCAAACATTTTCCGAATTGAAAAAATGTAACCGCTCTCGCGACTTTTTCTCCTTTCCCTTTTATAGATTATTTATAAAAGTTCCCGTGTGGTAACATTTTTTTAATTCGGAAAATGTTTGCTTGGTTATTCATTTATTTATACATAGTTCTTTGTTTAAATGTTTGTTTTGCATTAAATTCGCATCTCTAATGGGGTCGTCAAAATTTGAGAGCTTTATTATTTGCAATTTTTTTATCATCATGACTTTTTAAATTCAGAATATTTCAAAAAATTTATTTTTTTCATAGGATTTTAAAGATAATTTATGCCGCGAGCTTTGTTAAATTTTTAAACTTTTTTATCACTTATTTATATTTTTTTCACAAAATGTTGATGATCGATGAAAAGAGCGTGAAACCCCTCTTGATGCTGTATGAAATGGCATTTTTGTGTAGCTACTAGAACACTTTGATTTTTTAGTAGAAGCACTTGTGAAATGATGCCCAATTTATGAAGAATAAGATCTGGAATAAGCAGTAAAGACGTAAAAATTTAAATTAGGTGATATATACCCATTTCAAATTTAAAAATTCGGTACAAATTCAGTAATAAAATGAAAGGTACTAAGGAACATTTATATAAATTGAATAATTAAATAATAATAATCTACAATGAACAGCCGGGAAAATTTAAATAACAATGATTTACATTGAACGAAAGGATAAAATTAAATTAAATTAAATTTCTATTTAGCATTCAAAAATGTACTTCAATCATAATCTTTTAAAATTAGAAACAATACCCTCCAACCTGTTAATTTTCTGCAAAAATAAATTCCATTTTTTGCCGAACATGATCAAAAATAACCCGTATCCCTGGGTATTAAAAATAACCACGGTACTTTTAATGGGAAAATCTCAATTATTTTCGAAAAAATATAAAAAAGGACTTGTTATTAACTGTTTGCAAATTAAAATAAAGTGACCTTTTCAGGATCATTCATAGAATAATTTCTACGCAATACATTTTAATTCCCCCCCCCCTCCGCTCCAATTTGCATTGTACCCGAAAAATTATTGGAAAAATACAAAAAAGCAGTTTTGTGTCAACTTCATACTACGGTATTTTTGGTGAAAGATAGTTTGCAACGATTTAAAAACTAAATCCACTTGTTCCTTGTCATAGGAAAGATTCAGAAAATTCGAGTTTCTTTGAATCTCTTAAACTATGTTGTTTTTTATTCAGTATTTTCTTATCTCAACAAAATCAACTGAAAAAATTACTATTAATAACATGACAAAAAAAATTATTTAAAAAATTATTATTTTTGGAAAATCAGGGTATAAGTTCTAATATTAGAAAAAAAACTGAATAAAAAGCGACACAGAGTCGAAGATTTGAAAAAACTATCATTTTCTGCAACTTTTCTATAAAAAGGCGCAAGTGAATGATTATTAATTGTTTAAATAATTAAAAAGTGTCTTTCACAAGAAATATCGCTTTTACCATTCAATAACTGCGTCATTAATTTCAGAAATTAGTAACTTTCAAGAATTACTAGGGAAAACATTGTTTAAAGAATTCTTAGATATCCTTGAAAAAATATCTTACTCTTGAAATGCGTTAATTTTCAGATATATTAGAAAAGAAAGAGCACTCTTGATATTCATAAACTGTATCACTCATCCCAAAAATTAGAACTGTTTAGGATTTAAGGAGTAAGAAATTGTTTAAACAAATACACCAGAAAGTTGTAAGACCGGTCTTTGTTACTTCGGTCTCGGCATGTGACTGTTCGTAAGTTCGTACAGAGCCCCGAGCTGTACGGTCATAAAGGTTTCTGGTATAATGACTATTCAAAGAATTGAAAGTTAGTTAAAAAAGAATTGAAAACTTGTCACTTATCGAACAAAAATAATTAATTTGGAATAAATATTTAAAAACCCATCTTAGCATGAATTCGACATAATACTTTGATTTGGGTTTTTTGTCGCATTTTTCGGGCACAATACAATGAAGTTTGGAGGGTCAAGGTAAAAGTTATTGAGTTGAAGTTATTCAATAAATATTTCCTAAGAAGTGACTAACCTTTCATTTACAAAACGTTAACAAAAAGTACTTTTTCCCCATTTTTTCGGAAAATGAGCTTTTCTCATTCAAATCCCATGTTAAATGTAAGATCCCGGAGCAAGGGGTTATTCTTGGCCGTAAATTGAAAAAAGTTGAGGGGATCGTTTACCAAAAATAAAAAATCAGTTTTTTGGACCACCCTAATACACATAATTATAGTTATCTGTTTTGATTGAATAAATAATTTTTCCTAAACACAGACAATCTCTCCATTTCTAAAACAATGAGAAAATCGTGAAAGTTGGAGCGAAACTTCATCCCTCATGATGGGGGTGTAAAGGTTTCGGTGTTTCAAGTTTCAACAAGTTCGTAAGGGAAAAGACCGACGTTCCCAGTTCCAGTTTAACGCGCCCCTCCCAGTGGTCGGCTGTACAAACATGCTAGCCCCTTGGAGTAAGTCACACACGCGCGCGACCTTATGAATGAACCCTCATTCAAAAAAAAACCACTCTCTCCCTCGTATGCCCCTAGCGAGCAGACCATCCGCGGAGCGTCCCAAGGTTTTTGGGGGTGGCCCGCACCCCCCAACCAGCATCCTGCTCCAAATCGATTGCGGCATGCTCGATGGTGTTCGGCATACTTCGGTCTTCATCGGCAATTCAAAACTAGTTCGATTTAGAAAGTATGCGTAGGATGATGCTCATCAGAAACCCCTAAATTCATAATTTCATAACGTATGGGTTGAAAAACAATTAATGAACAAGTATGATAGGGATGCGTAGGATTCAATCGATTTTGAAAATCCAATTTAGTATTTCATTTTCTTATGAAGAAACTTTCATATCCCCAAACTGGGCTTGATATTTTGGGGTTTAGGAATAATCTCCTGCTGACCCGATTAATTTAATATATTCAAGTTAGTTCTAGCTTTCCAACTTGCTTAAAACTCTGAGTTGGTTTGTCGAAAATGATAATTCTTTGTACACTGCCACTGTTATTATTAGTCAACTGAATGCACTTTTAATTATATTTGCGATATTTTAAATAGCTTTAATTTAAATTCTTTAATTTCGCTGAAGTTGAATAACCTTCGATTCTCAGTGAATATAGCATTTTTCCGGATTTATCAGACTAACCAGAAAAATGGGTTTAATCTCATTGTTCAGGCTAACCAGAAAACTCGAGCCATGCCAAGTAAAATATAGAGGCTACCCAAAAAATCGGGTTAACATCAATATTCCTGCTAACCTGATAACCCAAGTCAACTGAAAAACACCGAAGCATTGTTTTATTTCGTGTTCAGTGTTGGGAAAATTACTCAATAAAATATACTAAATAAAGTGAGCTGAATTAAAAAATATATAGTAAAAAAATTGAACTTTTCGATGCATCCTCGTTATATCTATGAATAAAGAAATTAATTTTGAATAAGAAATCAAATACATTGTTTAATTTCCGAAACAATATTGATCTGAATATAATCGTATGATATCGGTTACACAATTGTCACTTTGAGATGCAATTTATGCAATCTGTTGACGACCTCTGCTTTAAAATATTTACCCTCTACTCTAACCAATTACCTCAACTACCTGCAATAAACCAGAACCCATTTCGCGTACCATGTTCGCTTACCCCGTCGAATGTTAACTACCCCCTTTCCTTTTCCTTCAGCAATGAAGCATTTCCATTTTCTCTGATCAAACATCTTTCGAACCCGCATTTTCCACAGAAGTAGAAATTACATTCGTGATAAAACCCCTCGAAACTACTTCTTCTACTTTGGACGGGTACATACTTCAGTTCTCTCTCAACTCTGATTGGATTCTCTCTCGAGTTTCTTTCCTCTCGAGCCTCTTTTTCTTAGTTGATCATTATCAGTCTCCAAGCTCAATTAGATTCCTTAAGACTAGCAACCTTTCTAGGCAATAGGCACTTATACCTGTACTCTATCCCTAGGGGTAAATGTAGGTATAGGTAAGAATTTCTCCCTATGCCCTCTGACGAATGAAAATATACCTTCGGGCCATTGTTCCTTATACCAAAACGGTTTTTCTCCTCCTCCCCTTTCAACCTTATTCCGGATTTTCATCTTCTACTCAGCGACTCTTGCCGGATGCTCATCCCTCGTCGCACTATCTTCCAGATAAAGACTCCCGTTATACGTGTATCGCCCTTGTTATACCATGAGCCGGCTCTCGCATTCCGCAATGCGGTCTCGAAGGTCTAGCTACGTGACCTACGACCTCCACCCCCTACCGGAGTTACGATCCCTCCCCTAGGACGCGTCGCGCTACCCCCACAGCCCCTTCTATAACATTCACCAATTTCAATCCCACGCTCCGAACTTTGACCCGTGCTAGCGATAATAATAATTAATGTAGTATGCACTCAACCGAGACGAGCCGACATATCCAGAATTAGTTGTGATTAGTTCAAGGAGAGGATTCTAATGTTTATGTGCGTATAAAATCTCGCGTCTGTTTTTTTTTTACGGGGGCTCCCGTAACTTGGGTTTGGCGGTTCAATTGCACTGCCACCGTGGGAAAATTTGAATTATCATGTTACCCGCAATTTAAAAATCTGCTAAAAAATTCTCTGTTGCTTCTAGGACATCGGATATTTTGTTTTCTCCAAGAATCCTACTATCTGTGAGACAAATAAGTTATGTTTTAAATGAAAAAAAATGCCAAAGAAGAGGTAGCCATTTACAAGCAATCATCGAGAAATTCTTTTTTTCATGTGACCAGGAATCCATAAATGTTATAAAAAATTCCCTGTTGCTCCCAAAGAAGATATAGTCATTGACAGGCCACCATCAGAAACTTCGGATTGCCATCCAACTACAACCTTAGAAGTGTTCTAAACAGTTCCTTGCTATTTCTAAGGCTTTGGAAATTTGGTTTTCTTCACAAAAACCCCTATGTTGAAGACCAAAAAATGCTGCTCTAAATAAAATAATAAATTTCCAAAAAGATTTAGCTATTTACAGGCCACCATAAAAAGGTTTGGATTATCATATGAACATGAACTTTGACATATTTTGGAAAACTCGTTGCTGCTCCTAGAACGCCGAAAATTTTGTTTGCCTTGGAAAAACTGTTATCCAGACGCCAAAGAAATTTTACTCTGAAAAAAAATGTATATTTCTAGCTGTTTCTAGAAAGTCGAAAATTTTTTTCCTAAGGAGAGCCACTATCTGGAACCCAATGAAATACTGTCCGAAATAAAAAAAAAGAAATTCCGACCATCGACGGAAAATCCAGTTTTTCATCTGACCACGAAATTTTATTTTATTCAAAAAAGCAAAGGTCCTGAAGCCCTTGGCCGCGCACTTCAAAATTTTCTAAAAAATGTATTATTGTTTAGGGATGTTTGAAAAATTAATTTTCTCCATGAAAGTTACTATCTGGCAGCCAGAAATATTAAGTTGTAATCGAGAAAATAAATTCCTAAGAAGATTTAAGCATTTAGAGGCCAACGTTGGAAAATTCAAATTATCATCTGAAATGTTCTAGAGAATTAAAACAGCTGTTTTCTTTGAGGAAATTACAATTCTAAGTTCGAAGAAAGTCGGGTTTTAAATGAATAAATAAGTTCCCAAGAAAATGTAGCCATTTACAGACCATCGCTGGAAAATTCGAATTATCATATAAAATGACTGAGAATTTAAATATTTTCTGAAAAATTTCCCGTTGCTTTTGGGATGCTAGAAATATTTTTTGTTTAGGGTAAGTTACTATCTATTTAAGCTGACTTACTGTATAAAACTCGGTTCTAAATTAAAAAATTCATTTGAGAGAATAGGGTAAGATCACCAATATCAAGACACTTAACAGTGATCATTATTTAGATGATTATTGAATAATTTAAATTATTTTTTCTTTTAAGCAGAAGATAAATCGTTCAGGACATTAATCTACACAATGGCAGAAGCCACAAAAGGACAATAATTCTGCTATAGAAAAAAAAGAATATTAGTATTAGGTTTTTATAGATTATTCTTTTGGTTTTACAGTCAAAAACATTTTATTCTGATTTAAAAGAATTGGACAACGACAAATAAAGAAATAATTAGTAAAATTAATTCGATTTAATTTCAAAAGCATTTCTGTTAAATTATTTTAATTTTTAGTATTATAAAGTAGCTTGTTATTAGCTCAATTATTTCTAAATCAAAAATTTTAAAACCTACAAATTATTTTCGACTATTAGACACATGCTGTACGACTACTGGCGTTTTCTTAAGCTTTTCCGAAAAAAGTTTTTTCTTCTTCTAAAATCCAATTTAACTTACAGATAAACGGCAAAAATAACTTTAAAAGTACTCAGTGTTAAAAAATACGAACATATTTTAGGAAAAATACAAAAATAAAGTATCTGCAAAGACTTAACAACGAGAGTGACGCTGTTTGTCCGACCGCTGGTACCCTGCTAAGGTAACGGGCCGTATGATGGAATGCTGTCTTGATTGTGTCCCCTTGTTGTAACAGCGCTAGAAATAGTGAGACAAAACAAAAAAGAATAATGCACAGACTTATATAAATATTTCATTGGCATGCACAAACATTTTCGTTTATAAATGAAAAGAAAAAAATTCATTTATTGGTATTTGAAAGCAGTAGAAAAAATATAATAGGATGTATCTACAGATTTGCTGAAATTTCTGTCTACAGTATGTATGACTAACCAGTGAAAAGTGACGAGCCTTGACAGACGAAAAAAAGGAAACCAAGCTGATTATTAAATGCGTTTTTTCGTAATATCAATCACTCGAACATTATAGATGACATTTCAGGCCAAAATTTATTCATTTTCTTTTTTGTAGTTAATTGAAATCAATGTTCCCAGTTGTGTACACAAAATGTTTGAATGTCCCCCATTATGGAACGGTTCAGACTTGCGTTCCAAGTTCACGAACAGCTCCTCACAGAAACCCATGTAGAAATTTCGATCAAGGTTTAGTTGGGCTTTGGGTAGATTTCGCTATTTCAAATCAGGCGCTGGTCGGGAAAATGGAGAGGTCCTGAATAGTCCTGTAACGCTGTTTTAGCCAGGTTCTAGCTAGAACTTCTGATCAGATACTAACGAGAGTGCCCATTTATCGCCCGACGATTGCTGTGGCCCCGTCTAGACCCCTTCTATAACCTGATAAATATTTTATTGAGTTTAATATTTAATTGATATGACAAAAAAGGTAACCATTACGATAAAACTTCGAAATCAATGTCGGTGAAAAAGCCATAATCATAAGTTGCAGCTCAAAAAATTTTAAATCTCTTTTTCTAATTAAATATTTATTATTAAACAGACTTATATAAATGTAAAATATACGAACTGTTGACAGGAATATCAATTAAATAATTTTTAATGAATAATCGTTTTTTATAAAGATGGAATTTTTTTAAAACACGATACAGATAGATGTGCTATACCTATACGAGGCATGAAATTCTTCACTAGAACCTGGCAGGGCACTGATCAATTTTTTCTAGACTAGATATTGTGATAGGAGCCACAACCAGTTGTTTCTAGGCTAGCTATTCTGATATAGGTCCATCTAGTTTTCTTCTGGACTAGATATTCTGATAGAAAACCAAATAGTTTTTTCTGGACTAGATATTCTGATAGAGGCCTCTAACAGTTTTTTCTAGACTAGTTATTCAAATAGGGACCCTATCGGAACCCAACTTCAAATAGGGAAAGATGGGGAAATTTCTGCACGGGAAGCACGTCTCTTGAAACGCGAGCACATTTTTCGTACATGACACAGTTTTATTGTATATTTTGCACGTGTTTGTGCTCAAAAATATTATTAGGCAATATTATAAACAATATTATTAACATAAAATCTGATAAATAAATGATTTCGGTACACAATCTCGTAATAAAAAACGTAATCTACATAGCCTACAAAAGTATCAATAGGTTGTTTTATATGGCACACAATATTGTTTGTTTATTTGTTTTGTAATAACTGTTTGAAAATTTGAAAAATTATGGACAAAATTGAGACTGAATAATAAAAAAAGAAGAAACAGGAGAATCATAGGAATCAATAACAATTCAACATTAATCTTTTTTAATAAAAATCTAACTGTTTCATTTTTGGTTAAAAAATATTTTTTTTTGAAAATTCATCTCTTTGGTTAAAAGTTCAAGTATTTCAGTTAAACATTCATCATTTTTATTGAAATTTTGTTTTTAATTTAGCTGTTTTACTTGAAAATTCAACTATTTGGTTCAAATTTTTTTGTTCAAAATTAAACTCTTTAGAAATTAAATGTAAGTAATCGAATTAAATATTAAATCGTTTTAGTTTAAAATGCATCTCTTTCGTTTAGTATAAACTTTTTAGTTCAAAATTTAACTATTAAATTTTTGGTTGCAAAAGGAGATTTTTTAATTGAAAAATCGCATTATGAGCATATTTTTTTAAAAATCTTGTTACAGTGCAATAACTTAAAGTTGTTCTATGCTTATAAACTTTTGCGGTCCTGTAGAAGAATATCTTTAAATGAGTCCAGAAACATTAAAAAATATCCATGAATATTGAAGTTATTTAAATTGTAAGAAAAAAACGGAAATTTACACAATTTTGCAATATCTATTTCAAAAATAAACAAATAACATTCACCCTGGGCTCATATTAGAAATAATTTTGAGAGCATTTCATCCTTTAAAGAGAAAAATGTTAGCTCTGACAAAATTAAAATTAAGAGTACTCAATCAATCATCCAAAAAGTGGTGAACTGAAGCTTTTGACCGGTAGTGAAAGTACCTTCTAATTCATTCAGTCACCTTGTCTACGTTGAATTTCTCCTGCGTTGCTGCTCACTTATCACACGCAGGTGTGAATTCAGCTGTTTCATGTTGATGACCCGCTTGCCCCGGCGCTTCTGCTTCATTGTAGACTACACATTTTCTATGGGATTTGCATCTTGGGTTTTTAAGGGCCAGTCCGTGACAGTTATTTTATTTTTCTCTTGCCACTGGCTTCACAGGCGGCTGCGGTGTTTTGCGCGTTGTCTTCCTGAAGTATTCATTCTCTATTTTCTTGTCCAAACCATTTTGTCTGCAGACTTTATCAAAACGGTCTGATAGATTTTAAACATCCTTTAGGCATTTAAGTTGCATTACGCAAAATCCCAGCTTGCAAGAGCAAGCTCACACATGGACCTCGATTGGATGCATAACGCTGCTTTGGGCGAATGGTAAACCATATACAGACCTCGCTCGCGATTAACGAAGCCATGTCCAGAACGATGACTCATCTGTGAATACTACGTTCGCCCAATCGCGGTGGATATTTTCGTTCGCCCATACCAGTCGCTTTTAACCTGCAGCCCGTTCACCCCTTCACGGAACGCAGAGAGTACACCTTGGTCTTTTTGACCGGGGCGTCCATTTTCTCCTTTTTATTCATTCTTCAATGTAATATTACGTAAAGCAAGAGATACCATTGATGTAGTACGCTGCATGGCAATAGAATATTAATTAGTTACTTAAAAATACCATCATTAAATAAAAATAATTAAAAAAATAAAAATGTGCTATCACCTTTGTTGATGGCAGCTAGAAGGCTACCGAAGAGCTGAATCTTCGGTCATGCATATTGTAAGAGGGAATAGAGGGGAAGCTCTCCACCACAGTCAAAAAGACTAGTGTACGGGCTGCAGGTTAAATGTGCTCCGGTTTCAAAAACGGTTTTAGCACCGTGCTCCTCTATTCATAGATGGCAGATTTCAAACGGCGTTGTATCTTCTGTAGCCTCATTGACAACACTTGTTGGGCTCATCCCAAATTATAGGTGGGGTGCTTCTAAAAAAACTTGATAATCATCCAATCCTCCTTTTTCGTGGTTACACGCGTCCTACCCCTGACTGGGAAATCGTCAACTTTGCCTACCTGTTTATACCGCCCACTTTATTACAAAGTCTTTCAAAGACTTTCTCATAGCACGGGGCCGTTGTGAAATTCATTTCGGGTCCTCTGGAATGCGTGTTTCTGTAAACACGGCTTCGATCCAATTCGCGTAGGCTACACTCATTGCACCATACGTCTTTCGCTTGTCTCAAAACAACTGATACTGGACCAAAACTCACAGCACATATTAGACTAACCTTTCCTGAGTCCCATACCATGGATAATTTGTTATTTTTTTAAATTTTGTTGGTTTGGTTGTGATGCTTACGTTTCTTTGCGTTTGCTTGGATAGCGCTCTATTTCCTCCTTTACTTCACCTCATTACTTTTACAATGGAAGTTTAATCTGTACAAGAGAAAATTGAAATAATTCTCATTTATGGAGAAAGTGACAAAAATATCGAACTTTCTGTCACTTTTTTATGTTTAACGTTTTCCTAACAGTTTACAGTCACGCGCTTATTTTTACCAGGTGTTCAACAAATTCACCACTGACGGATGTGTACAAGCGAGAAAAATGAATTGTCGAAAAATTGTTATTGGAGTTAATAATTAAATCCCGTTATTAGCCGCAGCTACTCATGACCCCCGCGTTAGTACTCGACAAATAAGCCGTCACTCCGGTATATCTCAAAGAAGTGTTTCAAGGGTATTAAAACGTAATAAATATCATCTCTTTCATATTTCACAGCATCATAAACTTCATGGCAATATTCAGAGCCGAGCAATATATTGTCAAATGGCGCTTCAGCAGATAGAAGGCAACCCGAATTTCTTTTCCCGAGTATTGTTTTCAGACGAGTCGTCCTTCACGAACCACGGTGCGATTAATCGAACTAACATGCATTATTGAAGTGTGGAAAACCCACACAGTTTGTGGGAAGTTGAGCGTCAGGTTCCTTGGTCCGTGAACGTTCGGTATGGAGTAATTGGAGAACAACTTATCGGTCCGTATTTTATTCAATGTACTTTAAATGGTGATAAATACAGTACATTTTTGGAAAATGAACTTCCAAGATTGCTTGAATGTGGTTTCAACATGATGGTAAATTGGCCTGCCAGATAGCCAGACCTCACGTCGCCGGCTTTATTTTTGTGGGGTTATCTAAAGAATCTAGTTTATCATGGAGTGCCAACAACATTGAAAAACATGTAACGGGGAATCAAGACTGCTTGAAACCAAACAACACCAGACACACTCCACAGTTGTGTGCAAACTTTCGAAGTGCGGATTAACAAGTGCATCGAAGTGGATAGGTTTTCATTTGAAATCTTTAAGTTAACCCGCGCCCGCCCCAGAGGGTGAGGTGTGGGGTAAATGTTTTACGGTGCCGCTCTTCCCCCCTTGTAAATAAAAAGTTCTTATGAAAGACTCAAAAATGTTAAATTGTAAATCTGTAAAATTGAATAGTTTTTAATTTATAAAATTCAGAATAAAAAATTATTCAACTTTTAAATTTATTAATTAAAGTTTCGTAATTTTGATGCTTACATTCTAAATTCCCCCAATTTGGAAGATTTATTATTAGAAACTTGAGGTCTTTTGGTTTCCAGAATCATTCAAATCTAAAAATGGTTATTCATACATATTTAAAATTAAAGAATTTTCAGTTATAAAAATTGAAAATTAAAGAATTGAAAAGTTTCCAAACATAAATTTTAAAAGTTGAACTATTCCAAAAAAATGGTTCCAAATTACATACTTGTAAAACATATATTTTTAAATTTGAATAATTTATAATTCTATATTTTTAAAATTCAAGAATTTGCATTTGCTTCTCTTTAAAATTGCAGAACATCAAATGGTAAATCTATAAAATTGAAGAGTTTTTACTTTTCACGAAGTGAAAATAAGAATTTATGTAATTTCTAAAATACAACAAAAGTTGAGAATTTTTATTTATACATGTCTAAAATTACAGAGTTTTTTATTTTAACTCTTCAAAAGTCTGGAACTTTGAATTGCAAATCTTTCAAATAATTTTTTTAATTTTTTTAATAATTTACAATTGAAGATTTTATAATTTAGATGATCTAAATTTGAAATTTTTTAATTTGGTGGATTTTAAAATAAAAACTTGAATTTTTATCATTAAAATCATCAAAATTGAGGAATCGTTAATTTTGACAATTCGCGATTGAAAATTGTGCAAAGTTTAAGTGTAATAATGAAAAATTCTGTAATCTTGATGATTTCACTTTCGAAATTTCTTCAATTAGGAAGATTTCGTGTTGAAAACTTAACTTTTGATCTTCAAAATCATCCAAATTTAAGAATTTTTATTTAGGTATGTATTTGAAATTAAATTTAAAAAATGTATACTTAAAAGTTATGCAAGTTTTACTTTCCACAATTTAAAAAAGCTGTAAATTTAATGATTGACATTTAAAATGTTTTCAATTTGGAAGATTTTAGAATTTATAACTTGGTTTTTTGCGATTAAAATCATAAAAAATGAAAAATTTTTAATTATATATTTTTAAAATTGAAGATTTTCCAATTGTAAATCCTACACATAATTCTTAAAAAAAATGAAAAATACATCATTCAAAATTATTCCCTTTCAAAATTGAAGGATCTTTAATTGCAAATATTCAAATTAAACCTATCTCAAAAAGATTTTGAAAATTTTATGATTTTAAACTATAAGCATTCGAAACGAAAGAAGTTGGCGTGTTTTCAATTACAAAAATCTTCGTAATGCATATTTAATTTATGATTGCTTCTATACTGGAAATCATATGTCTGTGGGGTTTCGGGCCTGGTCCTAAATGGCCTTCACTTATATCGAAAAAAATATTCGCTCGCTCCTAATTGCCCACTATTTCGTTACGCTTTTTTTGTCACGCATGAGTGAGCACCGCCTTTTTTCAGTCGCGCGATCCCCGCATCCCCAAAATGCCGAGAACTAAAATTTTAGAAAAGACTTAAATGGAAATCTCAGTGTAATTTCTGTTGGAATAAAATCTTATATTTAAAGGAAAGTTACAGATTACTGAAAGCCGATGAAAACTGAAATTAAAATTAAAATTATATAAAAGCCGATGTTGCTATTTTAATATTAACTTTAATTTATTATTATTATTATTTTGTTTTTGAGTTGCCTCTACTTTCTATTTTTTCTGACTAAAACGTTTAGTGTTTAAAAAGTGTAGAACTTTATTGAACCATCAATTGTAAATGATATCAAACGGAATTACATTTTTTTAAACTGATTTTAAAGTATCCAAAGCGGGCGTGAGTAATGTCCCCGAAAGGTTTTTAAAAAGAAGCACTCACGGAGAAGGAATCGTACAGTAGAAACAAGGCGGTCAGGTGGCCAAGCAAAAGCGACGTGTTTAATGACTACGATCGAATACGGCCAAAGCCGTCGGCAGCTGCTGCACAATATATTCACGTCACTTTGCATAATCCTTTTTCCATTACACTAACAAGTTTTCAGAATGTTCTGCTTCTCACAAACAAATCAAATTGGCCCTGAACATAATTCTGATTTGAAACAGTAGGTATTTACTTCCAACTATGCTTTATTAAAGTTAATATATTTGCTCTGTAAAAGCAAAATGGACTTTGGAATAAAAATATTATTAAGTAATATGTAAAAATAATTATTCATTCAGAAAACTGTAAGTAACTCACGTTTTGAGCATAGAATAATTTCGAATTTTTAGAATCTCCATCAGTTTTATCTGAGCTGAACCATTTTTGATGCCGGGAGAATGTTTTTCACTGAAAATTGAATTTTTAATTTTCCTTTCCTGTACGTGTAGATTTTTTCAATCGACTTTTTGAATTTTTAAATGAATGGTTACAATTTTCCATAAGAATAAGAAATGAGAAGATCGCATAAGAATGAGAAATAGGTATTTCTATATATATTTGTTGTTAAAAAACGTTGCGAATTTCAGAAATGTATTAGACTATATACTATAAAATGCCGGGTTCCATTTTAATCGAATGATCACATCAGTAATACACCAATCTATATAATATTTATTTAGCCTTGTCTGACAAATTGTCCTTAATATCGGATGAATAATTCATTGAAATTATTCTTTGCCGCCGAGCACTTACGTGGGCAGTGAATATACTCGCAGTGAAATAAACTTCGTATGGTCAGACGCAAAAGAAGAAAATATACGATCTGCAGATTTTTTCTGTTGTATCACAGGATGCATAAAATATTTTGTATATTATATCCTTTTGTTTAAGGAAATTGAAGTATTGATTAGTAAATCAATTCAAAACTGTTTTCCTCCCGAATCTCGATTATTATTATAATATAATTTAGAAGTAATTGAAAGTAAGTTTTGTATGTTGAATATAAATAAACATAAACCTATCTATAAAGTATAAACATTTTTAAATATATTTACGTATTAGAATAATGCATATAAAGCGAGGGGGAAATACGAAATTGAAAACAAATATTTATAGTGTAGTTTTATGGATGAATATAATTCGAGGGTACAGTGTAGATTTTCATTGTTTGTGTTTGTCTACTATACAGAAAACAGCCACTTCTATAAAAACAGACTTAAGTGCATTGGAACATTACCCAACCAATTTCACAATATCCAGGATGTGGCTCTTCAGCAAATATAATTTAATCACACCTCTGAGGTATTTTCTCCATATTATATTTCTTTCCTGCTATTTATTTTCATACAGTATGGACACACTGGGGCTTATCAAAAAGTGTGCCACCCGTCTCACAAGGCAATGCTATTCTTATGGGATTGTTTGCGGGGTTGCATACTTTTTGGTGAGTCCCAGCGTGTCTACCCTGCATATTAAGTATACTTTATTTTTGAAATAAAATAATAAATTTATTGAATTAAATATCAAACATATTTTTCGTAGAGTATAATATGTTATTGGACATATTATAATTATGTATAGGGATTTCAAATTTCTCTTCTAAAATTTTTTGTTCACATACTTTTAATTCTGGGTAAAGAAAATGTCAAAGGTTTTTAATTATAAGTTAAATAATTTAATTTTAGAAAGGAATCAAAAATTATACCATATGAAATTAAAAAAATAATACTTGACATTATTTTTTTAAACAAAAAACTGATTTAGAACATGGATTTTTCAAAATTCAGATTAAGATTAAAATTTATTGATCAAAATTTTCATAATTTCGATAATGTTGTTACTTTTCTTCAATAGAAAAACTAATTTTGTTTCGAACTTTAATATTCTCCAGCTTGTGTAAGTGGGTAAATTAATCAACATCCCCTTAATTTTCCCAGCTCACGAGGTTTTTCTATCATCAGCAGCCACCTGTGAAGTAATTAGAAAAAATTGCAAGAAAAACTTCTGGGATATATGTTCGAAACTTGATTAACTTATCATTTTCATGTAGTCTATTTTTCATCAAATTACAACAGAGACTTTTGATAACTTTATGAAAATTAGGCGTTAGTTAAAAATAATAAACATTGATGTTATACTAATTTCCGGAAATGTATATATCTCAGAATTATTATTTCTCTTCCTAAATAATATAAAAATTAGAATTTCCTATTTGCATTTATTTTTGTGCATGTTACCTATTTTATTTCTTTTTTAACGATTTTATTGGCAGTATTTTTAAATAATTCTATATCTGATTGGGAAAGCTGTCTTTTCGATTTCGTTATGTGTCCGCGTATCAAGTTTATTTTATCTGTGATTGTCAAGAAGTTCGTACCACTTAGTCAGCTTTTTTCCCCTTTAATTTTTTTTCTCTATCGATCGAATCGAAAACTAGAAAAGACATGCGTATGGGGAAAAAGGTCCAGTGGAAAAGGTACCCAAGGGAAGATCGAATGGGTGGCGAAATAAGGGCGAAGATCGATAATCCCTCCAATCTCTCAAGAGTCCTGGTGACCCGAAACGTGGATACTCACCTCCATGACTCTTTCTTTCTGTTTTTCTTCCTGTCGTCAAAGAAGGGGCCTTTTCAAACTCTTAGAACTATAAACCGGATCAGTAAGGAATACAGACACCGCAATATAATGTCGTCATATTAAGGGATATGTCACTTTTTTTCAAAATTAGATATTCACTCAAAAAACATCTTCTCTTGAAAGCGGATGTTTACTAATATGGATAACAATTTGAGATGTCGAAATTTCTGTTGCTCCTAAGTTTAACAAATTTTTTAATGACATCCAAACTAAATGCCAAAATGAGTATTGATTTTTAAAGCAAATTAGGTAACTGTTTATTTATTTCTGAACCAGTATTCATTAAATTCTACAATATTTTAATTGATTTAAAATATATGTGTATACAAGTACATTTGGCAATGCATTGCCAAATAGTTGCAGGAATCATTAATTTTTATAGCGCTCGGTAAAGCTAATCATTAGTTACAACAAAACATTTGTATAAACTTGACTTTTGTTTGAAATGGTAACTTATAAACAACGTTTACGATTGTATACCTGCCAATAATATGCATTCAAGTTTTCGTGTAATAAAAAAGCAGTTTAACCTACTTGGTGGGCTTCTCAGTCTGTTACACATGGCCATAAAAAATGTCACTGAGAAAAATTGCCATTATACACAAGTGCTTACAAGCTCTTGACAAGGCGAAAGAGTCTCGTGGTCTGGAAAATGGTACCGGAAAATTTTTTTTTTCTATATTCAACCAATTTTATCGCACAAGTAATGCTGTAAAATATCTGGGAAATAGAATTTTCCGCGGAAGTATAAGTTTCGTTTTTCACGTATACTTTCATCTTTTACTGGTAATTTCAAGCTCTTTTTGCTAAAGTGTAATTTCCTGTAATTTCATAAAAAAGTATCAGTAAAACAAGATTATGAACCCAGAGAAGCTTATGGTGCATAAAAGTAGATAATTTTCGAATTATAAAGTTTTTTTTTAAATATTACAATCTAATATTAGAAATACAACATAAATAGTTTGAGTGTGACTAGATTTTGTGGAAAATGCGAACTTTGTTACATTATGCTCAACTCTATTATATCAAATGCATATTATATTTATTTATGTAGCTTAGCCTAGGACTGCTTATTCAGAAATTGCAAAACAAAGCACAAGTTTTATTTCTAATGATTACTCTATTGTTTCTTTCTTATTGCGCATTAAATTTTATTCTCGGCTACAAAAAAAATGAATCATTTCAACAAATTTATATTATTGCAATTTACTATATACATTGGCATTAAAACAAAAGTATTTTCATTCTGTAGTTTTTCCATAAATTTAATTTGTTTTTTTTTTAATTTTCTTTTTTACGATTCAAACTAAAAATACGATGAACAGCTTTTGCCTATTATTTTTTTCATATGTTGTCGCTTTCAACAAATTTGTATTTTTAAAATATTTTAAATGTTATTTTTTACGATTGAAACAAGAACTAAGTGTCCTATCAAAAAATTATTTTCAACAAAATTGATAAATTTTGAAACAAATAATAAAATTTATGGCTAAAAAAGTTATATTGTAGAGGAAGCTACTGCAGAAAAAATACAAGGTGAACAAACCAGTAAAAATAATATTATACCAGGGTTACCGCAAAACTTTATATTTATTTCTATTTAATTTTCGACTAAGCAATTTTTTATTTTCCCTGACTTTTTCCTAACTAATAAAATTCCCTGGATTAAAAAAATTGTTGTTATCTAGGATTGTTGTTTACTCACCAGTTTTGTTTGCTCACATAACAAATCTTAACAAACTCTCTTGAACACGCCGATTTCCATCGATAAAATATTCGTAAGTTTCAGAAACCGCTTCTGAAGTTTAATAAAAATTTAGTAAATTTACTATAAAAGTTACTGAATTTTGTTTTCAACGACATAATTTTGTAAATTTCAGTTACAAGAGAGTTTTCCCGGAAAATAAATGGTGACTTGAACCATTTTAGCTGGTCCCAAATGTACAGTAAGTTTTAATTAAAGGAGTAAGGTTACAAATTTCCAAATGATTTTCAAATGTTATTCCAAGTTATCAATTATCATCAAAATAAATCCTTAAAATTTAGACTTAATAAAATATTTCATAAACTTTTTTACAATTCCCTCAACTGGTAGTTTGAGTATCTTAATGTTCCTCCATAAACCAATGAGCCTAAAAGCCTCTATACTCTATGATAATTGATGACTGAAACATAAAAACTTGCACTTTCCGAGCTTTTTTAGCTTCTCAGATACTTTACAAGCGTATCTACGCCATAAAATTTGTTGTGCGTACGGAAAAGATAAAGTTACGAAAGCTATTCTCTGTATAACCGCCCCTCCCCTCTCTAGGGCTTCCATCCAATCTTTTTTCACTCGCTAGACGAGTGAGCGTAAAATATAGGAAATATAAAACGTTGCACCTCTCGCGCAAAAAAATGGACTATGGGTTATGCGTTTTACTAAATTGAACATGAATTGAATAATTATTAAATATCTACTAGCTATAACCATTGATAATTAAACAAATGCAGAAGAACTACCCAGTTTCAAGTAAGATTATTTACAACAAAAATAAAGAAGGTCGATTATTGCCTACCGACAAATTATGCAAGTTTAAAAATTTTCTCTCCGCCATATTTTGCCGTATTTTGTCAAAGAAAATATGCTTTTTCGGTTACTTCGGTTCTTCATTTCTTTTACTTGTACTTGGTTGGTCACAGGGTATAGAAGAAAAGGTTTCAGTTGAATATTAAGTAAGTTTTCTGATGATAAATTTTAACAAAGTCTGCGAAAGTTATCCCTGAAATGCTATAAATTAATAATAACTTGATGAGTTTTAAAATCGCTTTTATACATCAGACTTCAGATTCTTTGCCTTACTCCTAAATTCCTAACTTTCCTCCTTTTTATCGTTTTTTTTTCGCTCAAATGCGAATTGAATCAATGAAGCCCGATTGAAAATTCAACCGATGTTAGTTAGAAGTTCATTCTTTTTGGTTGAAACGTCTACTATTATATTTTTAATTTGCTATTTATCTCGGCTTGTTGAAAATTCTACTATCAGTTTTAAAATTTAATTATTTTGTTGCAAATGTATCTATTTTGGTAAATAGTCATTTTTATTTTTAAAAATGTCACTACTTGATTGAATTTCAAAATGCTTTATTAAGAAGTTATTTTTTCATTAACATTAATTTTTTTGTTTAAAAATGTTGTTTTAAATGCAAATTTAATTATTTCATTTTCGGATAAAATTTATCTCCTTTGGATAAAAATTCAACTATTTGATAAAAAATTATCTTTTTTAGTTGAAAATTCATGTGTTTTGTTTAAAATACATATCTTTTTGTAAATGATTTATTTGATTGGTTTAAAAATGATCGTTTTCGTTAAGAGATCAATTATTGTGTTAAATCTTGAACTATTTTTTTGAAAATTATTATTTTTTAATTTATCACACTAGTTAAAAAATTTAACTCTTTAGTTGGAAAATTGTGGCTTTCTTTGGTTGAGAAATTTAAGTAAAAATGTAACTGTATTTTTTAAAATTAATCTGTCTCGGTTTAATTTTTAGATATTTTGTTAAAAACTCGTCCTTTTTAATCGGATTCGACAGTTCTTTATTTAAAATTTCAAACTTTTATGTTCGAAATTTTAACTATTATAAATTTCGTTGAGAATTAATACTTCACTGTTAGAAAAATTTCTATTGTATTAAGTGTACAGTAAATTCAGTATGAATATACTAAATTTACTGTACGCTGGTACACTAAATTAAATTTCATGTTGGGTATTCTTGCTTCCTTTACATGTATACAACCAGTACAGATTTTTCTATCAATCATTCATGGTTAAAAAGTAAAGTATTTGGTTTAAAGTTTAACAACTTTCTAAAAATTCTTAATTTTTTTGGTTTAAGTTCTTAAGTTCGATTAAAAGTTCAAATTTTTGTTTGTAAAAACATTTTTTGTTAGAATTTCATATTTTTGGATTAAAAGTCTTTTTTCCTTGAAAGTGTGACAATTGGGTAACAGATTGAGCTATTTAGGGGAGAAATAATTTTGTTGCTGAAAATTCATATTTCTCGTTGAAAATTAAACCATTTATTCGAAAATTCAAGTCTTTTATATGAAAGTCTTTTTTGGTAGAACATGAATCTTCCTATTGGAAAACTTATCTGTTTTGTTAAAATTTAATCCATTTTTCGTTGATGATTGAACTATTTGATAGAAAATGCGTGTTTTTTTAATTTTACCATTTTTTATTTTAAACTAAAATCTTTTATGGTTCAAATAATTGAAGATTTATCATTGTAGCTAAAGAATCAACGATTTCGTGGTAATTTTATTTTTTTTTTAGAATTTCTTATTTTTTGATTGGAAATTCAAATGCTTTGCAGACAATTTAACTATATTAGTAGAAAATTCATATATCCAGTTAAAAAATGTAATTAGTAATATGGAAATTTGACTGTTTGGTATGAAATTAACTTTTTTGTAAAAAAATCCTATTTTTTTAAACAGAAATTCATCTTTCTGGTTTAAAATTTAACTAATTGGTTGAAAGTTAAACTGCTTTGTTAAACATATTTGGTTGAGGATTAAACTATTGTATTAAAAATCCACTTTTTTCTTTGAATTCAACTTGTTCAAACATCATTTATTTTTATTGAAAATTAATTTTCAAACAGAAAATATGGAAATTATATTTTTTGTTACCTCTTTTTCATAGAAAATGTAACCATTTAGTTGGAAATTCATATTTTTTCATTTTTTGGTAGAAAATAAATATTCTTCTTTGAAAATTCAACTATTTTATTCACAGGAAATGCCAGAGATGTATTTTTTCCTTTAATTTTATAAAACCTTTAGAAACAGTTGAAAACTATGTCTATCCGAAGCAGGATAATTTTTTCTATAGATGGAAAATATGTATCTAAAGACGAATAAAAAATATCCGACATCGGATAATTCTAGTGTTGAATTGTTTGCATTTAATGTGTTCTAGTCATATTTCTTTACCTGACATCCAACTGTTTGATTAAAAATTCGTCCTTTTGGATTGAAAGTTAATTGTTTATGGTAAAAAAGTCTTGGTTAAAAATGTATCATCTCGGTTGAAAATTTATCTTTTTGTGAAATTTGATTACAAATTTAACTAGTTGGTTAACGCAATATTTTTGGTAGAAAATTTAACTACTTTAATAAAAATGTCTCCTTTTGAATAAAAAATTCATCTTTTACCTTTTAGCTCATCAGGCGGTAATGTAAGCATAATGTAAAATAAACGAGAGAATGCAAAATAAACGTGAAATCCAATTTTAACCAACGACTACGTTACTTTCGTGTGGGATGAGGGATGGGGGGGGCGGCAATACAAATGCTACGGAAAAGTGTGTGGGATTTGACCTGGAGAGGAATCTGACAGTCCCTTTTTGACCTTTTTCATTTACCGACTTGTCCAAATCAAAAAATGCTATTCTATTAGGTTCTGCCGAGATAGCACCTTCTCTTTTGGACGCGTCGATTTTTATTTAAAATTAAATTTAGTTTTTTTCGCTTGTTTCCTAATATAAAAATTTACTACAGTTCCAGTATCCGTGATTGAGTAGCTCTTTCTACTGAAAAGCAGTAAGTAAAACGTGCTTGGAATTTCAGTAAATAGTAACAGATTTTTCACAAGCAAACCTCCCGAGGTAGCGACAATGCATTTTCGTTGGACAAAGTTTTGGATACGAAGTACCAGTAAATGTCCATGTCGAGGGCGCCAGTTGGCGTCAACTCAAACGTTACTGTTGTCAGCGATAAGCGCCGAACATATGTGTGGGTCGTGTGGTTAATTGGAGTTTTCCGGTATATATTTTTAGGTTATTATTAATAATAACATAACAATACAATGTATGGAAAAAGATTATCGAGAAATTGTCGATCTGACAAACTGTGACACGGCAAAACTTCCTAACCCTTTGAAATGAAGTGCATTTGCAGGGAATACAATGACACCTGCAAAAAATCGTAATAAAAATCTTGAATATTCTTGGAAGTCTATTTATTTTAATACATGTAGTATCTTATTTCTCCTCGCATGGGAGCAGCGTCATGTACTTGTGTTGAGGACAACTGAGGCGCCTGATGCAAAAAGGAGATATACAATTATTTTGCTAGAGTGGTAAGGCCCCTAACCTCCTGAAAATGAGTCTTGAATTTTAATTTTTGAAATATATATCCTGGGTGAAAATTTAATTTCGCATCTTTTTCTCCTCATAAAAAAATTGTAGCTTTTTTGTTTTTCGAATTATTTTCGAAAAACTGTTTTTTTCTCTGATCAAAATATTTTGATTTTTTTCACTTCAACTCGCAGCGATATGAA
>JAAAKG020149077.1:0-10123 GCA_010014905.2 Druon quercuslanigerum | reverse complement strand
TGCATATACTGGGCTCGTGGCCCCCAAAGTTCGGATGTGGTTAGTGCATGAGCATTTTACCGTTTTTACTTCTTCAAAAAAAAAAAAAAAAAAAAAAAAAAAACCCCAAAGCCAACAGATCTTTAAGCAACTTAATTGTTACCGAAAATTTAGAATATAAAGACGTATCCAAATACTGCGATCTAACAGAGATCTTTTTGATAAAGCTTCATTCAATTGTTCCAAATGTGAAGAAAAAATATCTGAGCGCGCAACGCCAGGTAACCCATTATCGAGCGCGAAATTCAACAGATGCAAGCTCTAAAATTTTCTCTGATGCCACATTCCTTTGCATGACAAAGTTTTCAAAATTCGGTGAAAATAGTTCAACTCAGTTAGATTCTTCGAAAATTTTTCGCTTGAAAATAAATAATGATAGGTCTTTTCAAAATTGTGGGTCCTCCGTTGCTAATAAGTGTAGACTATAAAACTAGAAATATTTCAGCATTTTAATAATGGAATAGTACAAAAAATCACATGAATAATTTAAGTTAAAATAGACTGAATGTTTATATTAATCTTTTAATTTAGTTTACAGATATAGCTTGTATGGTTACGTTATGTTGGTGACGTAGCCTGCATATTTATATGTTTTACAATATTGTCTTCTTGGCATGCATCTAGTTACTACACTGGATTCAACTTGAATTTCTCGTAATCTAAACATCTGCCATGTAATTTTAGAAATATTTACTAATACCCAGTTTCAATTTAATAATAGATTTAATTTTTTCACGATGATTCACTTTAATAAAAAGAGATATTTTGCACACGATTGGAACCCAAAATATCTCTTTTCATGAGTTAGCACTTTCTTAATTTCTTCACAAACTGATAATTATACACGACATGTTTTATTTATGATTTCAAGTCAGCAATTTCGTAATTTTTAATTTCTGTCGGAGGTTCTGAGAAATGACATCACGTTAAGAAATGTATATCATTATCCTCTTTTTCTAATTTCAACATCTGATTCAAAGGGCTATGTTAAAAACCTATTGTTTTTCGCCCCGCTCGGGAACATTTAACAGCTGCGGGGAAATCGCTCCAGTTTACCATATATGCGTAAATCGTTAGTGAAAACGTGGAAAATAATCATATTGAAGATGGTTATTATACCTGGGCTATCAAAATATGCTAGCGATCGTTTATAGCTGCTGTGCGGTGACTACTTAGAGACTGTTTACTGAATTTTTGAGGTCCTCGAATGTCCTTATTCAGAGATATGAGCAGACTTTGAATCCACCTTCAGCGGGTAAACAAGGTTTATATGATTTTACGCACATATGGCAAACTGGAGCAATTTCTCCGGAATACGCTGGTTTTAAACATGTATTCACATGGAATACAAACCTATTAAAGCAATTTCAAATAGCTTGAAAACTTTTCGGAGCGGGGCGAAAATTGATCGATTTTTAACATTGTCCTTTGAATTATGTAATTTAGGCAGAAGAATTTTCCTAACACTGCAGCAGCACCTGTTGTGGCAAGATAGAGTCACTTTTTAGAATTTGAAAAATATGAATCAATGGTCATTTAATTAAGGTTGGCTACCTTAGCGCTAGGTTCTTTTCTCGAAATGCATGAGAAGTAAGCGCCTGATATCCTTAGTATGAAAAGATGAAAGCTTACAACATTCCGAATTACTTAAAAAATCAGGCTAAATTACATAGCTTAGACGATGCAATGTTCGAACACATAATGGTGATATTGCTTAATTCAAGTTTTAATAATATTAGTTCTTGAGATTATGAAAAGACTTCTTAAATAAAACACCTGTGTTGAGAAACTCTGTTGCGATTGGACAAAATCTGTATAAAACAGGTCAATAATTTCTTATCTTTAAAACAACAAGAGTTAAGAAAATGTTAACTTCAATTAAAAATACGAGTAATTTTGTATGATAATTTGGCAATCTAAGGAGAATCACCTCTCAAACTCAGTTCAAGGAATCTCAAAACGAGGTACAAATAGTTTTGTACAATCTATTCGAAAAATAAGGCATAAATCTCGCAGTTTTGAACCCTTGTGATATTTTGACAATTTGAGTGACACTTTAAGCTAGCTTATCAATTAAACAGGAGGAATCTTTGTGAAAACTCTCGCGTAGTTATCTTGTCCCTTCCAGACTTGGTAAAGGCCCCAAATGTACGTGAGTTGTAGATTATAAGTAGAGATCTCTGTATCGTTCAAATACAAAAAATTATATCAACTCCTGAAACTCATTAGAATTGAATGTGAATTTAAGGAGAAACCAGAATTTTATAATTCACGAACCATCAAAAAGATTATTAAACAGAAGAATAAAATAAATTTCTGGCATAGTAACAAGGTAGAGATTCTGCAACCCTCTTCGGCAACGAGGAGCAATAAAAATAAAACACTCAATCGAGTTTGCTATCTGAGTGACCCATAAAAATAATTAATAAATAAATTACATGTACAAAATTAGTACTAATTTGAGAAAGCACATTTTGAATGTGAGACTAGTATTAAGCTTATTATTATTATAATGTTTTTGTATCGATTAATAACAGCAGTAAAGCCTTAAGCATTTAAACATCACCCTTAATAATGCACACGCTTAAAATAGCAGAAACTATACTAATTTTTATCAAAAATTATTGATTGCTTACACACAGTATAGCTCTCAAGATCCCATTTTATGTATAAAAAATAAATAAATATAGGTAAATGACTTGCAACTACCTCACCTAAATAGATATTTGCGACATCTCGAATCTTTCAAAAAGGATCAGAGACACATGCTGCTTAATATTCACCTCGTAAGAAATAATCCAAGTAGGAATAGTTATTACCGTTGATAGATTACAGAAACGAAAGTTGCAATATAAGAGTGGTTTCCTTTCTAAGCCAGGTAAATTTTTGCGATAAACTACGTTCCAAAGTTCGTTAATTTATTCGTAAAATTACTCGGATTTTTCTATGCATGTTAAGGGATGGTTCACCCCTCTTATCCCTTCTCGTTCGCAGCTGGCAAGAAGAGCTATAAATTAAATCTATGCTGAAATTTTCATAAAATGAAACAATGGCTTCGACCGGCTCTCGATCGTCGTAACGATCTAAAGTCATTCCTGCAATACAAGCAAATAGGAGAGTCTGACTATAATCAGATGGTATCACTGATGACAAGAAGAGGCCCGCCTGCTGTGGTCGTACACGAGTATAGTCAGACACCGGCATGCATTTTGCAACGGTATTCTTATGCATGCTCATTAATATTTATTTATTAATTATAAGAATTGTTGTTTATATTTTACCCTTGATGCCTGAACTCAGAATCCGATTCCCTTTTACTCTTTTTTCGATTTTACTTAATTTTAATATTTTTGTCTCGAACTTTCCAGCTAATGTAATTAATTATGTCTCTTAAATTATTCGATTTTTATCTGCCCGGTTCAGAATAATGGTACCGAGTGTACAAGTCGGTACCAATCCTGCTAGGACGCTAAATCTTAAAGGAATTAATTTATTATTGACGAAATACCAGCAGACACTCTATCAACTAATTTAATTTTCCAATTTACGTTAAATTGAATTTCGCTTTTCTCGACTTTTAATTCTTTAGTTTTGAAATAATATTGCATCAAAAGGCCATTTGTCACATAATTCACATCCCTGAGTTCTGGATTAACTGTAACCCATATCTGAACGGTATTCATTTTCTTATTTGAGCGACTTGTTAATTTTGTTTGAAAAGAAATGAATCCACATAAGCAAGAATCAAAACTAAGCTGTGAAAAATTCTTAATAGTTACGAAATCGAAAATCATTACTAACCCATAAGGAAGATTCCTAACTCTTATGCGAACTTGAAATAAATATACTTGAAATTAAAAAATATTTATGGAGAAAAACTATCAATTGAGAAAGTTTTTTCGATTTAACTAAGTACCTTAAAATGTTAAAGATTTCTAATTAAAAGTTTAAAAATTATAAAACCAAATTATAATACAAATCATAATTTTGAAAGAACTTACAAATTTAACTGATAAAAAAACTTACAAACTTTCAAATGAAAACTATTTAATATAAAAGGATACGCACATTAAAAATCTAAAAAATTTAAAAGGAATTCAATTTTAAACTATTTAAATTAAAAAAAACCTTTACCAAATAATTCTTTAAACTCGCAATTTTAGGATTTAAAAGCTTCTAAATATAAAAGCTTTTTAATTAAACAACATTTTTATTAAAATGAATTTTAATAATATTCAAGGATAAGTCAGGTAATATTTCTTTTTCTGAGCTAGCCCTAAAAATATCTCAATATCGAAACTTTTAAAATAAACTTTTTCATTAAATATAAATGTACATTTTCCACATAATAATAATGTTTAAAGGTCATAAAAACATGTACGCTTTCATTCAGATTTGAAATACCAGTTTTTCATTGATGTAAAACATCAGCTTTACTTGCGGTTTTCAGATGTTTTTGAAGGTTGGGGCCAAATCTAAGCCTGTTGGCCCAATTTAGGTTGAGTACATCTGGACTAAGATTTCAGATTTTTTATTTTTTTATTGATCTTTGCCTGCGTAAAAACAGCTATTTAGCAATGTTTGAGGTGTTTTATTGAGGTTAGGGCTAAACCTAGACCCGCTGGACTGGATCCGACAACCTTCTTTTGTGTGGCTGTATTATTTTACATAAAATTTGATTCTGTAAATACGTTGGACTACTATATTTCATTGGCAATTTTTTTTGACAGTTTCGATACTTTTTATTTTTAATCTAATTTAAGTCACAACATTTTCAATAATAACATTCTTAATTTATTTTTGATTCAGTTTTTAATTATATTTTACTGGAAACATGATAGCCAATCTCCTCACCGTAGTCAGAGAAGGATTGTAAATAACAGCTAATTGCTTAATGTTTTTTGGTGCAAGATTGGACAGTTACTAAATTGCCAGCGTAAGTATACAATATAAAATTAACTAATCGTTTTTTTAGAAAATCCTTCAAATGGCCCCGTGTTATTTTGATCTCCTGAACGTCCGCTCTCCCTTCTAAAAGTCTTTTGAAATGTTGGTAAAATCTTCTTAATAGTTTGACATTTTTACATTTTCATCATTTATGATTAAGAAAATATTGGGATTGTTCGAAATTTGAAACAACAGTTTTTTAAGCCATTGTGAAAACCAAGTTTTCACAATGGCTTCTGTCTGTCCGTTTGTCCGACCGTAAACCCGAAATCTCTGGAAAAAATGAACGGATCAAATCAATTTTTGGCAGACTTATTTTAGGCGCTCAAAGAAAGGATGAGTTCGTTAACGAGCATTTTAGATACAAATTCAAAAAGTTAGAGCATTTTCAAAATTTTTAAGACCTTTTTTTTATATCTACAAATTTTATGTACGGATATTAATATTTATCAGCAAGTCAAACAATTTTTTTCTCATGACTTTTTTTGATTAAAAGAAAATTGTCTGAGTTGTACCATTTAAAAAAATTTTTAAATCAATCGAAAATCAACATTTTAAGCTAAAAAATGCACGATATGAAATAAGTCAAGAAAAAAAGACATTGCTTTTTGAAAGCCCTACAAGACTATAATAACAATTTTTTGGATTTTCTTGGAGATTTAAAAATTTAAATACTGATTTTACACAAAATAATGGAAAATCAAAAATTCCATTTTATGGTAAATATATGCAGAATACAAAAAAGATGAATTAACTAAAATTTTAGGTTATAAGTAATATTCACTTATAAGTAATCTGCACTTGGGGTGATTGCTAGAGAGATTGATCAGCAACCTGTGGAAAAGCAGTTTTGCCGAATGAACGTGTTATTTAAATAAATAACACAAGAATTCTAGATTATTCTAAAAATTATATAACCCCTTCCTCACACTACTCCCTTCCCCACCGAGTGAGTCGCGGCTACTCCGAAAGGGAAACGGCTAAATGTTGTAATTTAAAAAAAATTTTGCAAATTCTTTACTAACCACCTTTTAATAGGACGCGTACTTTTTGTTTTATTCACGAAAAAAAACATTGAAAATAAAAACATTGAATTTGTGGAAAAAAGGCACAAGTTACGAAAAAAGTTATTCAAAAAAATTCATTATCCGAAAAAGAGCCTTTAATTTTTTCTGAATCACTTCTTGATAGTACACATAGTTTTAGTTTTAATCATAAAAATGATATTAAAAGTGAAAGTGATAGCTCGGGTTTTAATGGTGTACAAAGCTACGAGTTTTGCCGACGTTTCGTGAACATTGCAATTCACTTCTTCACCAAGTCTAACTTTAAAAAAAACTCAGGAGGACAGAAAGCCAAATCGGATGCTTTACGATTTCGATTGCTTCTGTTTCAATATAATGTTCAGCTAGTACTAATTGCGTGAAATGCTCTCCCGGTTTCTCCAATATAGACTTTACCACAAGAACAAAGGATTTTATATACTCCTGAATCAGTCAGAGATGCCTTTTTGTCTTTAGGGTTGCTTAGAAGTTGTCTTATTTTCACAGGTGGTTTAAATATGGTTTTAATGTTGGGTTTGGTAAGAATTCTTCCTATTTGTTCTGTGACACCTTAGATGTAGGCTAGGACGGTGGTCGTTTTTCTCTGTCTTTCTTTATTAGGTTGTATTGAATTGTTTTTTAAATATTTATTTTCTTATTGCTTTATTAATTTGTTTAATTGTGGAATTATTCTGTAATAGGATTTGTTTAACATTTTGTATTTCCATTCGTAAATTATCTTTATCTGTCATTTAGACAGCTCTGTACACAAGGGAGTTGATGACCGATTGTTTTTGATATGGGTGATGGTGAGAGGCGGAATGTAGGTATCTGCTAATGTATTATCAGATCTTTTGTAAAGAAGTATATCCAGGAAGGGCAATTTTCCGTTTCGTAGAATTTCTATGGTAAACTGGATATTAGGATTTAATTGACTTATGAAAGCGAAAAACTTATTTAGTATGATTATTCCATTTCCTCAAACCGGAATTTTAATTCTCTTTAGTGGAACGACATTTTTGTCATCTGACGACATGGACTAAATAAACTAAATTAGATTTTCGATTTCATAAATCAATGACATCCTGATATCCAGTTAACCATGGATATGAACAAAACGGAAACTTGCCCTTCTTGGACGTACTAGTTTATAAAAGATAGGATAATACGTTAGGACATAAAGTTTACAGGAAACGCAACCATACATACAGATACCTAAATGCCTCCTCTCACCACCGCCTCTCTCAAAAATAATCGGTCATTAACTCCCTTGTATACAGAGCTGTCTCCATAGCAAACCAAGATAATTTCTAAAAGGAATTACAAAATTTTAAACAAATCATAATACAGAGCGATTACATAATCAAACAAAGTTATAAAGTAATACGAAAATGCATTCAAGAAAACAATTAAAAACAACCTAATAAAGAAAGAGAGAGAGAGAGAAACGACCACCGCCTTATCCTACACCCAAAGTGTTGCAGAACAAATAGGAAGAATCCTCAACAAAGGCAACATCCAAACCATATTTAAACCACATGAGAAAATAGGACAACTTCCAAACAACCCTAAAGACAAAAAGGCAACTTTTAGTGATCCAGGAGTATGTAAAATCCCTTTTTCTTATGGTAACGTCTATATTGGAGAAACCAGGAGAGCGATGAGCCAACGTACAAAGGAACATGAGAGTAAAATCAGACATAAACATTTCACGCAATCAGCACTAGCTAAACATCGTATTGAAAAAGGGCATAATATTTCATTTGATAAAACAACCGTCGTCGCAAAAACACACAATGCTTTTCCTTCTCTGCTCCTTTGTAAGCTACCGTAAAATTTATGATGCTCGCTTGCCTCCCTAACAATCTAATTTCTTCTCTCTCTAAAAATTCTTACGTAGTTTGCGAGCAACCTCTTACTGATTCAGTATATTTGCTAGCTGTTCAATTATTTGTGTACAAACCAGAAAATAATAATTATTTATTCACTGTGAATGTAGACGCTGATTGCTTGAAGCGATGGAACCAATTTCGGGAGAATATTTCACGTAAAAAGAGGAAGAAAGCTGAGGAGAAACAATTGACAGCGGACATACCCTCAGAAGAGGATTTGCTTTCTATAAAGAGATGAGTGACCTCGAGAGTGATATAGCGAGAAGAAGGTGAAATTCATCATTTTTAAACTGATATTTTTATTATTTTATAAATATTTTAATAAATAAACTTTGATCATTGAGAAAATTACTGAATCTGAAGCTTATCTTTTTTCTATGTTCTCGACTAAGACATTTATCTAAAATTGTTTCTACTGCAATAAAAAATGCGTCAATGAATAAAACTACATCTGGAAATGTCATAGAATCATCTACTCCCTCATACTCGTCATCACCTGAAACTGTTGCCGAGGCATCCCCTCCACCTGAATCTGAATTTTCGGATAGGATCTTGATGCTAACTCGAATAGTAACGTTTAAAAAATCTTCTGAAAGTAATATGGGCGCCAAAAAAACATCACTACCAACTTTTGTACAAATAAACAGGATTCTTCTTTGGAATCATCAGAGAGAGAAAACTTGTCTTATTCATCGAAACTGAATTTGGCTATCCCGAGGACGCCAGGTAGGTGCAACATGATCTCTTTTATGTCACCACTGTCAGCTTGGAATGCTGGTAATGATCTTTGCTCGTTAAATAGTCAGCGTTTTTGAAAAATACACAAAAAATAGAAACTGATATTGCAAGGTTACCAGAAAGGCCCAAGTCCACTTTAATTGCGACTGCTTCAAAAAATGTAGCAGCATCTGGAGCTCTTCCTTATCTTGAACATATTTATACTCTGAAAGCTATGAAAAGTAAAAAATCAGATCATTTAGAAAATACTTCACAAGTAGAATCAGCCTATGTGGAAAAGGAAGATTTCTCGACAAGCAATGAAATTTTTGCTACTTTGATTACAGAACTATAAAATCTCGATGAATGCAAGAAAGCAGTGAAAAAGTAACGACTCGTACAAATTCTTTACGATCAGGAATAACTTATTCTATTCTTTTTTATTTCATTCATTTTCGAGTGGTACCGCTTGCTTAAAAAAAGAATTTCGAAAGGAAGCCAGGTTCTGGAAAAAATGTTTTATTCTGAAACCACAGTTTTTTCTTTGCAGAAATTATTAACATTTTTCTTGTTTTTTAGTCAAAACTATAAAACAAGATATTAATTAAAAAGTGTAAGATGATGCAAAGGATTTGGTCTATGCAGAATATTAAAAGAGCGAACATTTTTCATGACTTTGTCGTGAGCATGAGTTCGACAAAGTTTCCCTTCAAACAATAGGATATTTTTACATACATATCACACTTGTGCAATATTGTAAAAATTGAACATTAAGAAAAAAAGTTGCAAAAGTGTTCTATAGATACTAAGAAAGTTAAAGGAAAAGTACAAGAAAAATCGTCAGCAAAAGCTTCTTAAAATGTAATACATGTTATAGTTTTTTATACGTGCTACATATACATTTTTCGTACATAAGTATATAGTAACTGCAGCGAATGTGTACTTCGTAGATCATACAATTTTCACAATGCTAACGAAAGATATAGTACAAGACAAGTATTTATAAGAAATAATTTTACTTATTAAAAAGTGAAAAATGCGCGAAATTTCTGTAGAAAATTTCACCTCAAAATTTAAAAAAGAAAAAAAGTCAGTTTGGGCCAATTTATTTATTTTCAATTAACAATTGCAATAGTAAAATATATGAATTGCTCAATCTCTTAAAGAATGCTTCTTTCTTTAAATCTTTTTGTTATATTACCTTTATTATAATAATTGTACAGAAAAATTATTAAAAAGAAAATAAACAACAAAACAGCTTACAAATAAATAATCATAAGTATAACTTTCATAAATAAAAATCTAGGTAAGTGCTTATAAGTATATAACATGCCCGAACCATCTTAACCGATTTCTTTCCCATGTGTCGACTAGCGTTTCTTCCGCACCACATTCCTTACGGATTATATCGTTACTTACTTTGTCCATCAGAGTTTTCCCACATATTATGCGCAGGAATCTCATGTCGATCGCGTTAATTTTACT
>JAAAKG020149076.1:0-10123 GCA_010014905.2 Druon quercuslanigerum | reverse complement strand
AAAAAAATCAATGGGAATTTTGAAACCTCAGAAATGGAACTGAGGTCTCAATATTTGTAACATTACATTTTAAACAAAGTATTTATACTGCGTTTTGTTTTGGGTAGACATTTCAACTAACACCCCTAAAACCTCTTTGATAGAGTTGGTTAAAAGTTCCACATTTTGGTAAGCAGACTGGCCAAAACAAGAGGTTCATACCCACAAATTAGAAAGATTAACGATTTTTTTGGTTATACAGCATGATGATTGGCCGAACCCAACACATTTTTCTCATGACCCGTCATTAGAACATCAACTTCAAAGTGCACTAGGTCTAAAAAATATATCTTTCTCGTGGAATTTAAGTACTAAATGAAGATTGTCCGCACCCAACTCATTTTTACCATAACACGTCATGTTAGAAGTTACGACTAAAAGCTCTCAAGAACTGAAGTACATAGTAGCCACTGACTAATTTCAGTGACTGATGAAATCAGGATGTTAATCTAATACAATGCTTGAAACTTCCTGCGATGATGCTGTAGCTATACGATTACGAGCGGCCCCGCGCATTGGAGGTGATAATAGTCATCCCTGGATGCTTTGATAGAGCTACCATCTGTTCCTCTACAGATTTTTACTCGCTTGTTTTCTGTTGAGCGCATCTTGCGTGCATAATGCCTATAGCCGAAATCAGAATAGAATGAATAGATGCATGATTCACATTCCTCCATATGGTCTTTACTTCATGCCTTAACTCGCTATACTTTTGGATCTTGGTTGGTCCATTTGGATAGTAACATTCCAATTTAAGATGTAATCTTCGCTTTCTAAAGCGAGCATTGGAATGTATATATAGAAAGGCATCCACTCTTTTAAGAGTCCTAGGATATGGGCAAGTTATTGATGTATAATAATCGGTACTAGTCAACGACTTCTTAAAGTAACCCGTGTTTGCGATAGTTCCAGGTGCTGAAAACCTTATCCTGTATCCTGTTGATCTAACGTTTCGGGGTGCTCGCCGTCGATAGCTTTCTGCCTCCATTTTACTTTTAATTCCTCCATGGTTTCTGTCCTGATATTTAAGGCCACGTCTAAGGACAAATTTAAGGGCATGTAGTCAAGATTTGCTTTATAGATGGTACTGTAAAGGACAACAATTCGTTTTCTTTTAAAATAGTCTCGCAACTGTATAACTACTCGCACAGTTTTCTGACATCTAAAACGCCCCTGCCCCCTATATATCGTAATAGAACTACCCTTCCAATCACTGCATTTTTGTCATGCGATCGGTGCTTCGTCATATCTGCGCGGAGAATTCTGTTTAACTTCTCAAGGTCGGTGTTACACCATTCGATTAGCCCGAAGGCGTACGTGAGAACAAGGACGGCATATATGTTGATTATCCTGATTTTGTTTGCCAAGTTGAGAAAACACTTCATAATCAATCTGAGTCTCGCAGTGAAGGCAGTCGTTAGGCTTCTCTTAACTATTGTATGCTGAATACCCTTAGATTCATGAATACCTATACATTTATATGATTCACTTGCAGCTATTTCCTCGATGTCATTTTCGAACCCGTTCTTTAACTCTGCGTTCCATAATTTCTCTTTAATTAAATGCACTGTTCTGCATTTATCTAGTTCGAACTTCATGTGGATATCGTTGGAAAACTGCTTTATGACATCGATCACTTGCTGCAGTTTCTGGGCTGAACTAGCGTACAGCTTCAGGTCATCCATGTACAGATGGGTCACACTTGTGGACAGATTTTGTAAAGTTTTAAGACTTTATGCAAATAGTCATGCAGTCATACTTGTATGCCATGTGCAAGTTCCATTGATTCTTACGAGCTTAAGTCATGGCAGTATCCTCTATAATGACTAGATGAGAATATACCTTATCTATATCTGTCAGACATTTATAAATTGGTGGAAGACAGACTATCGGTCGAAATTTAGATGGATTTTGAGCATCCAGCTTTTTAGGTAATATACACGTAGTACCCTGGAACATAAAGCGTGGCATGAGATCTGGGTGTTCAATGATGTTCTGAAAACACCTTTCCAACACATGATGCGCACTCGTCAGATACTTGTACCAGAAGTTTTGCATCATATCCGGACCTGGAGCTTTCCAGTTACTTGCCCTTTTTAAGACCGCTAAAGCACCTTAAGCTGTAATGTTTGTCAGCCGCAATTCAAGGCTATTTCCTGCCTTTTGCGTTTCTATTTTGAACCACTCAGTGTCTAAATTGCATCTGTTCATTTTTCTCCAAAAACCCGACCAGTAGTTAGTAATTTCTTCTAATTGAGGGACTTTAGTGCTTTGTTGGTTATTATGCTTTACATTCCTTTCACGGTAGAACCTTCTTTCATTTATCTGACAGTTTCGATTTTGTTGTGTTCGCGCACTACTTTTCCTGTATAGACGAGGTCTGGCAGAAAGAACATCAAGTCTCTACCGTTGGGAGTCCATAATCTCATCCAATATTGATTGTGGTAATGCCTCGATGTGCAGAGGGTGAATGATTTTAGTAAAATGGCTTATAAGCTTTCTGATTCTAAAATTTAGGAGATTTAAATGTTATTTAAATACAAAATAAAAATCGTATTTAACGTTCAATCATCAAATTGTTGCATACTTCTGTAACAAACAAAAAACGAATGACTAAATTTGAAACACAACGAACAAACAAAAAATGCTCCAATTGTAATCTGAAAAAAAAATTAAAGAAAGAAAAATTTCAGACAAAAATAAAAAAGAGGAAAGAAAAATAAGAAGGCAACCAACCACGTCCTATTTTTTCTCTTTTTTCTTTCTTTTGTCTTTTTTATTTTTATTATTAAATCTCAGTAAAAGAATATTTGAAAATAAAAAGGTACTTCGCGCGTACGGAAACGTTAGTAATATTATTTTAATTTTTTATTTTCAATGTTCTTTTATTGTGATTTTATAGTAATAAAAATAATAAAGACGAAAGAAAGAAAAAGAGAAGGGAGGGGAGGTAGTTGTTTATCTGCTTATTTTTCTCTCCTCTTTTTTATTAAAAAAATTTTTTTTTGAGCATTTTTTGTTTGTTTGTTGTGGTCCAAATTTGGTCATTGTATTCTTGTTTTTGACAGGACTTTGCATCAATTACTGGTTCTATTTCCTTTTTTATATTCAGTTAATCGACCCGTTTTGAACCTTACTTTGCTGACATCCATATCCAATCTGATCTTCCATGATGGATCTCGATCTCTTACTGAAACAAAAACTGCATCATTTACAGGCCTAGTTCTGTGGCCTAACGTCCTAACGGTTGCCACAGCTGCACATTATACAAGAGTTTGCACCGCTAACGCAGTTTGTGTTGCATTTAAATACGTGGGTAAAAGCTTGTTGTTGAGGTGTTCTATTAGTGCATTTATATCATTTGTGACGTTCATTTTAGACAGAGAATGCCTTAGTGTTGGTTCTACATATCTGCACTCTATCAAAGCATAAACAAAATTCCTATCAAGGTGCTGCAGTTTTTCTGGGATTTTCGCTATCCACGTCATCGCTATTAATATCCGGACATAGTTCCAATGTATCGGGTACATGATGTCAATTATCCCTAGTACTTATGCCTTCGGCTTCAATCAAGCCTTCGTTCTCAACATCTTCTAAGGGGATTTCATCAATGAGAAGCTTCTGTCCTACTTCTATTTTGAAAGCAACTATTTCAACAGCCAAAAGCAATCTCTTTACAGATATTCAGGGTTTTTTATTTGACAAATTCTGCTCATTTATTTTTGTGGCTAGCTCTGGGTATTTAAGTAAGAAGAGTCTCTGATGCTCTCTCCTCACACTTTGCCCACATTTCTCTGCCAAAAAATAAAAGCGCATAAAATCTCTGTTTATATGGTATGTCCTCTGTTTGTGTAAGGCCTTCCACCTCTGGATGATGTGTTGGTGTTGGATCATCAACAAGTTAAGCAAGAACATTAATCGCCCCTGTTTGACCGTGTGCCCGTGTGCCGCGGCTTCCTCTATCTGATATTCATTGCCGTTGTTTTTCCACGCCAAATCAACCTGTTGCTTAATCTTCATTGCTCAGTCTTCTCTAATGTGTAGATTATTCTTGATGTCCTTTACCTTAGCCATAAGATACATTAGTGCGACTTTCTGTATATTAGGATACTTTTCAGAAAATCTCGTTCTTAAATTGTATCCTTTTTGCATTTTTGTTTCAAGCTTCGCACCTTCGTAATAGAGACGCACCAAATCCTCTTTCATTGTGGTATCCCACATGATGCTCTCCCACGATATTTCTGTCGAGGTGGTTGGCTGTAAATAGCTAACGATAGCCAAAGCATCCTCAGCAGGCAAAGTTGCTGTTCCACTGCTTACCGTTTGTCGCAGATGTTTTTGCTGGCCAGCTGTTTGATTAGTGATATCTGCCTGACCATCTCACAGCTCACCATCACCACCGTCCCGAATGCTCTGGCCCCCAGCGGTGGCTCCAGGGTCGCCCCGACGATCCTCGGGAAGCGACAAGCGTTTCAATATCTTTAGTATACTCTCCATGATTTATGGTTTTTGGTGTTCTGCTTAGTCCCTTTCCTCTTCGTTATCTGCCTGCCTTGCATGGGAAACCCTATCAGTGCTACCGAAAACATAGCCTTCAAAGTCATCAAAGGAAAGCTCAAGCCCTACCGCAAAATCAACGCGAGAGCACCTTTTATTATTATTATTAATAATAATATTATTATTATTATTATTAAAAACTTTTACTCGAGCGAACTCGGTTATACATCACAGCCACGGACCAAGTCAAGTGACTGATGGAATCAGGATGTGATTAGTTAATCTAAGACGATGCTTGAAACCTCTTGCGACGATGCTGTAGGTATACAATTAAGAGCGGCAACGAGCGTCGGAGGTGACAACAGTCACCCCTGGATGCTTTTTTAGAGCTATTAGTATTTCTCAGAGCTATTGTTTTTATTATTGCCAAGGAGAAAGGGTGGTGGTTTTTAGTCGGTCGTGTGTGATAGCACATTTTCCACCTTCCCACGCAAAAAAAATTATTATTGATGGAAAGTGGTGTAAAAATCGTACCCTTGGCCGCTTTTTATAAAAATTTTGAATACAGGTAATTGGCCAATTTTGAGATCTTTTTTTATAAGAACATTTAAATTAATGTGAGCTTCATTTTACAAACAAATTTTTTCTTTGTTTTGAGAAACTGAAGCAGTTAAATGCTGTTTAATTTTTTCTATCTACTGTAGGGTGGTTTTCCCTGAATGAAAATGTTAAATATAATTGTTTTTTTCTATAGTATAAGAATATTAACTAATTATTCAGCGATTTCATTTACAAATTATTAAGTAAATTTTTATTTTCATATAAAATTGTACTCTAAGTACTTAAGACGTACCAGGTATGCTCTTGTTAGTTATCGGATTACGCGGTGTTGTATTATTGCGCAACCTTCTAAAAGATTATTTATATCGTGACTAATGTAAGGAGCCGTACTTAAATTACGTAACGGATTTTTGGCCGCCTCCAGACCCCTTTCCCCTCTTTAACAATGGAACCATAACAAATGGACACAGAGTGTGTGACCCCCCCCCCCTCCCTATCCTTCAATTTTTACGAAATTTAAGTACGGTCTCTTAGATAAGTTAGATAAAGTGTATAAATAATTCTAATTTCTCATTATTACGTATTATGCCAGTCGTGGTGACGTAGTATGTTCTAATCTCATGTGATGTCTATATTGATAAGTTGCGCAATACTGTGCACATTAAATAAACCATTTTGCTCATTATTCCTCTGATTAAAAATTTATAGTCAAGATATGGTTTCCAATTTCAGGATCTCCCAAAATTTGATATTTTTTCAATCATACAAATATTTTTTGCCTAAAAAAATGTACATTAATTTGAGGAATTTAGAAGTCTTTTGCTCCGTTCTTTCAATAAAAATGACTAAAATTTCACTGTTTATCAGTGGAGATCTTTTATTCTCAAATTCAACTGTGTAACTCAGAAATTGATTTCTTAATTTTATCATTTTTATCCTAGAATTATCTGCTTTTATTTGGCCCTTGCTCTTGAAATAATACTGTTACTAACATAATTGAAAACTTAATCTAAACATATTTAATGTTTCGCGAAAACTATGCAAGAGTAGGTAACTTGGTGGAGCAGGTCATTTGAGTTTATCAGATATTCTTGAAATCAAAAAATTCATAAATATTTTGACCGCAAAATTTGACTGAATCCAAGGAAAAACTATTCAGAACAACTAAACGAAAGTAAGTAATGATATTATAAATAATAAATATCACACACAAAGGGAAAACTAATTTCCGATGCAGAAACAAAAAAAGACTGTCTACTTACAAATATTTTTAATAAAATCAAATTTTTTCTTGGTTTTTTAATTAAAGTTTAGAACTGAGTCAAAAATATGTCTTAAGGCAAAGGATATATAATAAGAGACACTTTCTTATTCGGTATATTTTTTCAAGGATAGATCAGTTTGTTTAGGCTTTGCTAGAGTTGCATCTTACCAACATTTGGTAACTTCCGGAATCTTAAAATGTTAATGAATCATGGGTCGATTAGAAAATATATATATTCTATATCGTACACCTAATAAAAGTAATTTTTTCATATAACTTTCACACCTAAAGCGATAACCTTTCTTTGAAGAGAGCTGTGAAAAAGGTACTTCGATATTGTTTCACATAAAGTGATTTTTTTCTTTAGCCATTTTATATAATATATAAATAAAAGATTTTGAAAGTTTAGGGACCTACTTTTGCATAATTTCTTCTTTATATAATAATAATAATAATAATAATTTGGGTAATTACCTTTATCAATTAATTTTTAAGGTAATCAACGATATTTGTTTTTATTTCATGTTTTTCGCTCCAACTGTGTTGCGTATTCCGATTATAAATTATTAGTCATTGAAAGACCGTAAATTTATTTGCATTCGGCTAAATCTTGAAAACTTCGTCGTATTGTACACGCATATACTATTTGTTGTCAAATAATGAAGTCTGTTCTCTACATTATGTTATTTCGGAAAAAGTACACATACTTTTTGTTCTAAATGATGGAAGAATTCTTGACTTATCGAATGCACAAAAAATATAAAAATTATGAAAAATTAGAAACTTGAAGACAAAATACGAGGCATACCGTAATGCTTTAAAACCTGCACATGTTTTCTCATCAGTCTAAAAAGTCATTATTAGTATTGTTACTACGTCAGTTGCGAATGTCAAGAATGCATCTGCAAATATAAAATAACGTATTGTTGCATGATCACAAAAAAATGCCGTTGTTACATTTTTTTCAACTCAAATGTTAATAGTCTCAAAGTGATAATTTTCGTTCTTATACTTACTCCGTAGGGAAAATAAAATATTTTAAAACAGAACTTCGGCTGCAATATTTCATGAAATCCGAGCCTAAGGGTTTGGTTGGTATTTTTGATTCGATTTGACCGATTCGAGTTTCGAGTTCGCAACCCAGCCCGATATCCTGGCACGAAAACCCGAACACACGCCGAAAATTTTGAAGAAAAAGTTTTATATAATCTCTGATAATATCTGGTAACTTTGACAGTAATGTATAAAAACTTACCACAAATTATTGGAACTTTCTCGAAATTTTTAAACGTTCAAAATTAAATTTTCCGGCTGGTTCATGCTTGCGATCCAAATGAGTCATTCTTGTTTTCAGGACTGGTTGCAAACCCGATATCGGTGTCGATCTAATTTTGTCTGTCTCTAGTAACAAATACCAATCATATTTAATTAATGAACAATAATTAAAAACATGGTATTTAATGTCTTCTCAAGGTTAATGAACTCAATCTGTAAACTCCAATTCCAATTACCTCAGTTTGATAAATAATTGCTCGAATGAAATCATTTTTAGTTACTAATCTGTACTCCTTTCATAAATATAATCATTATAGAATAGTATTAAAGAATACATTACCAGCTTTTTCTTTTACTTTTATACAGTAATGAATAAAGAATAATTAAAAATATTAAAATATTGGACTTCATAGTCCAAATTACTCTTAAAAGAGAAGAAATACGGTGCTCTTCTACGAAAATAAAGGGACAATTGGTGAATAAATTCTTTCAAACTATTATAATTTTGATAGCATATTTAATCTAGTATGAAAAGATTTAAATTCTTAAGATATCATGTTACAATATGTGCATTTTAAACATGACAGTTAAATTTTTACCCAAAAAAGATTTTCGACCAAAAGAGGTAATGTTTGTAACCCAGAAAGACGAATTTTTAAGTGAATATTTTATTTTAAAGAAAGATCCTTAAACAATCCGGTTTATTAGCAACCAAATAGTTCAACTTTAAAAGCAGAAGAGACGAATTTCAAACAACATAGTTGAACTTTTAACCGAATGATAAAATTGTCATGACAAGATGACATTTTTCCTTCTGCAAAAGAAATTCTGATAGGATTAAGTTAACAGTTTTTGAATACGAAGCAGAACCTATTTGTGGGAGGGAAGATTTCTTGGAATCATAGAAATATGAATTGCAGACAAAAATATATATTTCGAACGAAAGGAATGTCTCATTGTTAAATTTAAATTTAAATTTTAAGCGACAGATTAACACAAGCTTTTAAAATTTACCATTAATGGGAAATGGTCTAGAATTTGAATTTGTTAAAAAAAATCATCCAGCTCAAGCAATGGGTTATGAATTGCCTTTCATGCAGGTTTCATAAGAAAAGTCCAATTGAAAAAAAAACTTTCAAACTAAGATTTCACTTATTTATTACTTTATTTTTGGGCATCTATCAAACCAAAAGGAATCGCGAGCTCAATCGCAGACACAGTAAAGTAGAATTTGTGACATATTTTAAACAAATCTGTATAATATCCTATATATGATTATATGACTTAAATAGATGTCTTATGTTGAAACCACGGCGTCAAGCCGAAAAATATTAAGATGGAATACATTTTTAACATTTGTAATGTCAAATTTGTGTCCGCCTACAAACATTTTATAATAAAATTATAATTAGTGAACAGAACCTGACCTGAAATTTAAGTAATTTTTAGTGAAATTGTTCACATTTGATTAGAGAAAATTGAGCGACGGAAGACTGATAGAACATTATTATTACGAGTAGTCAAGATATTTCATAATTTAATACTAGAATATAAGTGTTCGTTATAATAAACATTATCTATAACTGCATATGATAATTTAAAAAAGTTATGAACATGAATGTCGTGAAAAATAGAAAAAGGTTTACAAAAAAGCCACGGCGTAGCATTCTAAAATCCATGGCAGCAATAAGAAGGCCATATGGACAAATTGTTAATGTGACCTAATCTGTTTCCCTTTACAAAATTTTGCCTTCTGATTGTTTGAACAAAATTAAGAATAATAAAATTTTTTTCAATCCTCGAAATATAATAGATCAATATAGGGCCAATATAGATTAATATATTAATTGATTTAACATATTCAGCATTTTTATGCGCCACTTAATAGTAGAAAATTAATAATTCGATTAGATAAAATATTTTCTCATCAGTAGCGGAAAATAACTAATTGCTTGATGTTAGTAAATTTATTGACACGGTATTAAACTAATAAAAAAATGTCATAAAAATGCAGAACATTAAAAAAAAGAAAAGTATTACAATGGATCAATGGACTGAAAGTTTATTATACATATTAGGTGCGCTACTTTTCCACAGATTTATGTTAAAATTTTTTTTAATTTTCTCCAGTTGTATATTTTCCTTGTTTTTCATAGAAAATTTAAATACACAGCAAACTTTCTAAAAATAATTTTACTTGAATAAGCATCGGCTTGAATATGTAATAATTTCAGTGCCTAAAGAAAGTTAATTCAATCTTGAAGATATTTGACATTAACATAAGTTGGATAGAATCTCTTAGATTTACTTGATTTTGGTCCAATCTAGTTCTCGTAATTTTTCGACGTTTTGAGAGCCGTTGAGTCAGAAAAAATAGTTTTTGTTAATGTGTCAGTCTGTCGGTCCGTCTCACAGTGGGGCGAAATGAAAAAACGATGTTCAAAATAACCTGTAGGTCCCAATTCTTAATCGATTTTCAATTAATTT
>JAAAKG020149075.1:0-10123 GCA_010014905.2 Druon quercuslanigerum | reverse complement strand
TATATATATAATGCACGACTTTTAATTACAAATATCCTTACGACCCGAATGCCAATAAAAAAATTTTCAAAATAAAATCAGCACGTCGTTCACACATAAAGTTCACAAACTATACTAGAGGTGTTACATTCCAAAATTTTACAATTTCGATGTAAGACCTAAAATTGGGCACGACATACTTTATCCCACGCGAAACAGCATAACGCCACGAATCACAACCGAGCGCATTAGCGATTCTCTCTGAGTTTGAATCTAACTAGGGTATCTGAACTACGCTTGGTAATAAAGAAACCACAAGATATATGCAAGAGATATCATTAAAACTGTAATTGAATATTCTATCATTATAGGATAACTATAATTATAATAAATATAGTTCAAAACTATGGCAAAGCTACAGACAATCATGGGAAGTATGAATACACACGTTCACATTGATTAAGTAATAATCTTTTAATATAAGTTTATAGTTCTATTCATTATTAATGGTAATCCACGTAGTGGAAGAACATAAATAGTCAGACACACTGTAGCTGAAAGTGTCTGACTACAGCTATCACCTATGGATAAGTTAACATGAAGTGAATTGGAAGTTAACATTCCTGAAAGGTCAAGAGCAGAGATGCGCGATCACCGGCCACCGGAAGTATTCATAGACGGAATATAAACAATCTTCAAGTAAAATGCAATTCTATGAACGTATGTGCCTCGCGAAAACTAATCCGGAACGTGCTTTTCCAAAAACTAATCTAGTACGTGCTTTTCAAAAATAATCAGGAACGTGCTCGCATCTATAAAGCTACCCCTTAACATGAGGACGAAGTACTATATAAATCCCGATTCTCCCTTGTATCTTTGTCTTTAGTCTCAAGCAGTTATACTGTCTACTCGACCTACGTGTAACGAATCACTTTGATAAAGTCGCGTACTTTAAACTTTAAACTCAAAATAGTTACCGTGTTCGAGTCGAGTACTGAAGTCCCGTCGGCTGAGACTTTCGGTTGTCGTTAATTGAGTCCATTCTCGATAAAGTCCGCAGCTTTAACATTCGTGAAAACAACTCAAGTGTGGATTAAGCAGCTGCTTAGGGCTCTGTATCGCACTACTAATAGTGAATCGTGCTTGTGCATTGTTTTCATTAAACAAACATCCGGTACTCTGGTCTCTATCTTTCCAAATTTGCATTCTACGCTCGCCTATTTGCTCGGGACGTGACAGAGGATATGTCCAAATCTACGTTAATTTATCGCCATGAGTAGTAGTAGATCCTCGAGAAAGCTCGCTTTGCATTGGTCTGTCCTGTCGCCTTTTCTTCTCTTCGTTCGGTCTTCGTTTGCTTCGGTGAGCCAAGTCATCAACCAAGAATCTTTCCTTATTCTCGAGAAGCAGCAATGTCCTTGGGAAGTCGACACCAGTGCGAGTGGCCAAATGCACACCTGTGCAAGAGTTGAAGAACGGAGATCCAGGCTTCAAACAGTATATGCCGTTTCGGATTTCATGACTCCCAAAACAAGAGATAAGAGAAATAGCATAAACGGCTTAGAATAAAATAAGATGTCGAAATAATCTAGTTTTTCCAGAACTAAGTTGGTAATTGCCTTGGTCCATCTTTACCAGAGACGCACGGTCTTCTGGTGGCGCTGACGACGCTATTGTGGAACTGACTGTATATGATTGAAAATCAATCGATTTCATGCACAAAAGTTTGCTTATTCTTATCAGATTAATTTTCAGAATTCCTGAAAATGAAACCAAGGATTACCGAACAAATTTGGACAACCACCAAAGAAGGTTTCTATGGACATTTAAAAAAAGATAAAAATTTTCCTAAAAAAGGTAACAAAAATTGATTTATTTTGTTGAAAAAAATAAAAAAGAGGAAAGAAAAATGAGAAGGCAACCTAACAAATCCTAGTCCTTCTCGTCTTCTTTACTTTTACTATTGTCAAATCACAATAAAAACATTTCTCCGCAATTATCATCAATCTTTCGGAAAGTAAAAGAAAATAATGATTTATGAAAACTAAGTCATAAATATAATTAATCATACCAGCATAACTCTTGTTTAACCTTTTCAAATGAGTCTTAAAATTAATAGATAACTTTTTGGTTATTTTGGTTATTATTTGGCTTGCAAGTGATCTTTAGACAACACGACCCTTTTCATAATTACCTAAGGGATCCTTTGGAAAAAGTTATCATTGAGTCTATTTTAAATGTTATAGGGAAAATAGTACGAATCCTAAACTTTTTCATCATAAATTCAATATTTTTCGAAATTTGACCATAAAAGGCTAGAATAAAAGTACAGTCAACCTTACATTCTGTGATCCTCCATTTCATGTTTCCGAGAATTGATGCCGCGCGGTGGGGATCGATGATAGGAGCTGCGGAAGGATATGCGGTGCTCACTCAAGCGTCACAAAACAGAGAGAGAGAAACAATAAAGATAAAAAATAGGAGAGAGACGCGATAGTTCCGAGACTCTGGATTTAATGTCACACTCAGTGCAAAAATTGATAATAAGTCCGGTTTGACTGTATTAAAAGAACTATACTCCTTGAATTCTTTGTGATTATCTGAAGGCAAAATGTTACTTTGTCTGCTTTTGATTTGTTGAATTCTAATGTTAATGTTCAGATTTTATTATTCTTTTCTATTTCACGTATAACTTGAAGTTTTTGATAAAAACTGGTAAAAGCATCAAAAACCATCTACAACTTTGCTAGAGGAATACATCAAAAGATATCATCAACATACGGAATGTAAAAAGGCAAAGCTAATTCTAACTTTTTGAAAGCAAAGAATTCCAAATCCTCCACAAAAATTTCCACTAAAATCGGAGATACGACAGAACCAGTGGAAGTACCATACTGATTCCTATAAAAAAGATCCATTAAATTTAAAATAAGTTGAGTTTGTAATAAAAAATATCCATTTGTTAAATTCTCTTATACATAATCGAGTGCGTGTTTTAATATTGTCACATCTATTTAAAATGGCCTGTTCAACTAATTCAAGGGGTATACTCGTCAAAATTGCAACATCCAAAGAAATCATTACATAGTCATCCGGAACCGTTTCTTGCATAATAATTTTTTTTAATTCCTAGCTATTTTTAATATTATATTTTGAAGTTGTTATAGTGTTTTTGAGAATCAAATTAAAGTTTTGTACCAGAATTTATGCAAGAACTGTGTCTTTAGTAATAATCTCAGTCTATATTATATGTTTTCCTAAAAGTTCTTTCTTTCTCCAATTGTCCAGCATCTTGAACGTGTCTCGGGATTTTCATTTAAAAATTAAAATTATCATGATTAAAAAGTAAATCCTCAATATCCCTAACATAATCTAATTTTTTCATACAAAAAGTAATATTTCCTTTAGCACCATGCATGTAAATTAGGATGAACAAGGGTATTACCAACATACTTAAGAAGAAGTTTTTAGAAATAGGAGAATATTAATTTATATACTTATTGTTTGGTATTGAAAATGAATTCATCTGAGAGCGTCGATTTTTTCCGTTTTCAGTCAGTACATCGTAATATAATTATTTATTGCCAGACTATTGTTATATTTATTTTTATACAATTTATTCAAATCCAGTAAACGACATCATATTTCCAGTGCACATCACCGGAATTGATTTTAAATTTAGAATAACATTTAAAGCGATACTTGAACAATCTGATAACATTTCGTGTTAAATTCTGTAGTTATAATATTAGAATAACAATTAAAGCGATACTTAAACGGTCTGATCACATTTTCTTTGCCAGTCTTTAGTTATATTACAAAATACAACTTACAGGGATCATTCAAAAACGTGGTAACATTTTTTAAAAGTCTTAACTTATCTTATGAAATTAATAATTAAGCAGATATTTGAGCTTCATATAAAGATTAATTTTTTATCACTGTAATAAGTCAAAGCCAAAGACAATTAAATTTCAATAATTATTAATAATATATTTACTTGAAATGAACGCATTAACTGAACGGCGCGCTTTTTCCCGTTTGCAAAGTCTCTGCTTCGATGCAATTTGAGGTGAGTGGTTTGTGAAAATCTGTAGAAGGGTTTGGATGTGAGAGATTGATTCAGGGATTGCGAGATTGAACAGAAGATAACATTTTTGAGGATTGAGACAGATTTCTGTAGAAGCTGAGGTTAGGTTGGTTTGCAATATGTGACAGGGTGTAACATCGCAATGAAGAGAAGGGCGATTTAGGTTCAAGCTTGAAATACCCAAAAAACGTTTAGATCACCTCCGGAAAAGCAGAGTTTTGTAGAAAAGGTTGAGAATAGTAAGGGGGTTTGAAGGAAACGGAGATAACACTGAGAATCAGATGAAAGAGGAAAGACAGAAAATTAGGCAGGAAATGTCTGAACTTAGGAATGTAATAAAGAAATGGGAAGTCAAGGAACAGTTAGAAAATAGGCTGCAGTAATTGGAACAATAAGTACAGAAGCAGGAAGATAATAATAAAAAGGTACATGAGATGCAAGGTAGGACACAGAAGATAGAGCGCTCGAACCGGGATTTTCGTGGGGACGGGAGTGGGAATACGGAGAAGGAAAGACTGAGAAAAATAAAACAAAGAATAGAAAAGAAAGGGAGGGAAAAAATAAAAAGAAACATAGTTATAAAGGGTATACGATTAGAGGGGAAGCCGCTGAAGGGATGAGTGAAAAAAGTACTAAAAAGGTTTGATGCTAACGTATAGATAGAGGAAGTGAGAAGTGTAGGAACGGAAGAGCGAAGAGGGTAGAGAATGGAACTGGTGAAACTAAAGAAATGGGAACATAAGAGGAAAGTGATGGAGAGAATAAATGATGACTTGACATGGGTAGAAAGGAAGATGCTTTATAGGTTAAGGAAAATAGAGGAAGCAGAAAGAAAAAAGAGAAGAAGAACATGGGTTACGTATGAAAGAATACAGATAGACGGAGTATGGTGGGGTTATAATGAAGTAAGGGAAGACATAGTAATAAATGAGGTTGCCGGGAAACTAGGAAAGAACGGGAGACAGGAAAATAAGAAATAGTAAGCAGCAAAGAAAAATAAGGAGCGAACGTTGGGAAGAATGGAGGATATGTTACTGGAGTATATCAGGATTAGAGAGAAAGGATAGGGAGTCTATAAGGAATTTAACACAAGGGAATGTAATAATAATGATGGAGACGTGGCTAGAAGAAAAGGAACAGGAAAGATTACGGCGAAGGTTACAAATGTCATGTTCAAAATGCAAAGAGGAAGAATAAAAAGGGTAGAGTAATTGGAGGAATAGTGCTGGGAGTAATGAAAGAATGTATAACAGGGAAAAATAAGAAAGAGAGGAAAGAAGTAATATAAGGATTAATAGTATAAGAGGTAAATATGGGAAGAGAGAAGTGGAAGATAGTGGGGGTTTATGTGAATGGAGATATGCAGGAGAAAACAGAGGAGATGAAATAAATGATTGAAGAAAATAAAGAAGAAATAAGGCTTATAATAGGTCGGGATTTCAATGCGAGAACAGGATATAGAGGAGGAAGGAAATAGAGAGAAGAGAGAAGAAGAAAATCTAAAGATAAGGTACGGAATGGGGAGGGAAAGAAGATGTTAAAGAGTTTAGAGGAGTTGGGATGGTTTATCTTAAACGGAAATATAGAGGGAGATGAGGAAAGAATATACACGCTCAGGAGGAGAAAGGAGGAACGGTAATTATCATGTGATAGTGGATGATGAGGTAAGAGAGAAGGTCAAGAAACTAGAAGTATGCGATTATATTAATTCGAATCACTTTCACTTAATAGTGACATTAGAGGCAGAAAAAAGTAATAACAATATGAATAAACAGGGAGCAAGGTAAAAAGTGAAGGAAAAGATGATTGGTCACGGCAATAAAAAACAGTTAAGAGGAAAGGTCAGAAATATCAAAATGGGAGAGGGAAATGTGGAAGAGGAGATAGAAAACATGATAGGAGAAATAGAAAGAGGATTAGAGTGCACAAAAAAATTGAATTTGTAAAGGGGGGGAATAGAAGTGGATGGAATGAGGATCGTAAAGAGAAAAACAAGGAGATCAGAAAAGAATTAAGAAAGCGGAAAAAGTAAAAAGTTATAGGGAGGAATATAGGAGGGAAAAGAAAGAGTATACTAAGTCGTGTGATCAAAAGAAAGAGGAAGAGAATAAAAGTTTAAATGAAGAGACGGAGAAGGCTAGGACGGAAGATGAGATATGGAAGGTAGTAAATAGATAAAAAAAAATAACACTAAACCAAGATATTAAAATGGTAGCATGAAAAAAAATATTTTTTTGAAAGAAAAGTTAGGAATAATGAAGTATCGAAAAGCAGGGGCAGAACTAAATGAGTGGGCATGGATAATGTATAATCGAGTATGGAGAGGACAGGGATGGCAAGCGCTATGGAAAGAAGTAGTAGTGATACCAATAGCGAAGAAAGGCCAAGAAGAGGTTATAGATTATAGTGGTGGGAAGCTTATGCTAACACTGTATAAAATATATGTAACTGTTTCGTCGGACAGATTGAAGAAAGAAGTTGAGGAAAAAAAGTATTGCCACCGAATCAGACAGGGTTTAGAAAAGGAATGGTGCTGATGGATAACATATATGTTAGGTCGGAGCGAAAAAATAAAAAGTCGGCTTTTCGAAACAGCCGAGTGCGGAAAAGTTGTGAACCGACGTATCTAAGAACATATTAAAATTCCAGCCCGATCGAATAATATCTTCTGCCTCCGAAAAGTCCTCAAAAATGTGAAATTTTAACTAAAAATTGCATTTTTTGCTAAAATATGTTAAATATTAATAAAATTTATAAATTATATGTATAAGTAGATTTTGATGCTAAATGATGTTTTTCGTGATTAAAAACACATTCATAGACCGTAACATACGTTCCTGGCAAGAGTGGAACAACAAGACAAGCAAAAGTGAAGCAACAGACAGGAGACTATTCGGAGAACGACAGTCTGTTTTTGTAAAGATATTCACAATCATGATTTGTTGTCTATTTAGTAAGACTAACACTATATTCCTACGCTGCTTAAACTCATCCTTCCCACTCCTTGCTGCCCCCTCCCCACTCCCACTCCTTGCTGCCACGCCGCGGCGCCGGTCCGGCGGCTTCATTTGTTGCGTGCGTTGGTTCTCTTGAGACACGTCGAAACATGTCGGGACAAAGCTAGAGCACGAAGCTTTCTGTAGGGTAGCAAGTGGCATCCTCTTTAGTTTGTGATATTCACTGCCTTTACGGAGTTTAGGAGCTATCGTTGTTCTTCTATGTAATAGTCTTTTTGTTGTTTGGCACTTCTGTCATATTCTTGTTGCTGTATCTTTCTCTTTCATACTTCTGTTCAATCTGGTTTTACTAACTGGTGCCAGCTGTAATTTCCTTCGCTTCTCTGCATTTATTCATAGTAGCAATGGCCACTTCGTCGAAGTTGAAAAGACGTTCGACGTTCAACTGCCCTCTGTTTGGTGGTCTAAAAGAACTGTCTTCTGTCAAACTTCCTACGTATGAAGATATTATCAAAGGCTGTGCTTTCGAAAGTCAACGTTACGCTCCCGAAGAGGGAAAGAAAGAACGCTTGTTTTCTGAAATTGCTGAGAACATAGCCAAGGAGATTATTTCCGTGTACGAAAAAGCATCAATACCACATGCTACGCATAAAGGAGTTGTACAAGTAATAGATTTGATGCTTTCCCGATGATTCATTATGATAAAGTAGCTATTTCGGGATTCAATCGTGTACAAAACTACGAATTTTGCCGACGTTTCGTGAACATTGCAGGTCACTTCTTCAGGGCTGACCTGAAACTGAGGTATCAGGACATGTTTTTCTTATGTATACTCTTTAACGATGCCTGTGATTTAACAGGGTGCCCACCATGGAGGCAGGACGTACTTGATTGGCCAATCAAGTCTTATTTTTAAAAAAATCCGGGAGGACGGAAAGCCAAATCGGATTGGTATGATAACCGTCGTCCCTATTGATGTTATTAGGGTGCTTTAAGATTTCGATTGCTTCTCTATGTTTTCTGCCTCCATGGTGGGGCGCACTGTCCAATCACTGGCATCGTTAAAGAGTATACATAAGAACAACATGACCTGATACCTCAGTTTCAGGTCAGCCCTGAAGAAGTGAACTGCAATATTCACGAAACGTCGGCAAAATTCGCAGTTTTGTACACGAGTTGTACAAGTGTTAAAGGCTTATCATGAAAAATATAAAACCATCATGAAGTCACATAACAATCTTCAAAGCTGCAATAAAGTTGCAAAAACTATTTAAGTTTTAAATTACATGCGCAAACAAACCTTTTTGACATATGCTCTTGCAAATATTTAGACCTTGCTTTATGCTCTTGTACCAAAGAGAGAAAAGTTCCACAGAGAGAACACGCGTTTCATATTGATCAGAGAACAGTTCGAAAAATAGTCATCGGTACTCTTGACAAAGAAACAACCGCTGTTCTTCAAAAGAGGTAGGCTAGGCAAACACAGGAAGCTGCCCGACCTCTAAAGTTGCCAGATGGTACTTCCAGAGGCAGGGAAGTAGATTTGCCAGCCGACGAGAATAGTAATCATGTTAGTATTGAGAATCCGACCAAGAGTGATACTAACAATGATGATTTCTCCCCATCGACCTCAAAAGGGCAGCAACTTTCTTCCTCTCAAAAGCATTTAGTTCTTACTAAAACAGCTCTAGTCAGCGATAGGTATGGCTTGTCCGACAGATCCGTCGCTGCCATAGCCTCAGCTGTCTTGCAGTATGTTGGTTTGGTATCCGAGAATAATTTTACAAACGTCATTGATAGAAATAAGGTTAGGCGGGAACGTTTAAGGGTGAGGGGAGAAATGAGAGAGATCTCTGCTGAGAGTATTAAAACACCTTTGTTGGGGTTGTATTTTGACGGGCGCAAAGACGACACCCTTATCTCAGTAAAAGAGGCAAACAAACAATACCGCAGATGTGTCCAAGAGGAACATATCACTACACTGTAAAAAAAAAATCTGTTGAAAATTACGTGAGATCCGTAAAATAGCACAGTCCGCCAGAGTAAATTTACGTATTTTTGTAAATTTAACCTGACGGTTGTTGTGATTTTACGGCAACTGTGTAAAATTACATCGACCAGCGAGGGATATAAAGGGACCCTCGTCCAGCGATGTAAAACCGCATTGTAGGTCGGAGGAATTTTTCGAAGGAAAACTGAAATACTCAGTTCAGTGTACGTAAAATAACGGCATAGCGGTAAATTTACGCATGAGAATTTATTTTTAGTTTCCCTGTTTGTAATTTTCAATTCACTTTAGTAATTTCACTGTTTTCAAATGTAAATTATATATCACTTTATTCAGGATATTCAACTATAATCAAACTTATAGCTCTAAATATATATTATTAAAATCATCAATATATTCACGTGTGCATATGAATATAACCTAAAAACCATGCTGTATAATGAAACGTGGTCAGGTTGCCGGTAGTGTGGCTTTCATGGGAAATTGGCTCCTTTTTATATCTCTATAACGTGCGGACGAAAGTCATGACTAGATGGAGTTTTATGTTCATGGATGGAAATTTACGGCACAGTCGTAATTTTCATTCTAGACCTAATGTAAAATTCCCAGAAATTTTTTACAGTGCAGTGTACGACAGCTAGGATCATTATACTGGGGACATATTACTCCTACTTCAAGCAAAGCCGTCTCGATCTCCACGGGTCTGATTGAATTTCTAGAGGCTAAGGGCCGTTTTCACCAACTGTGATTAAATCCATGGTTAACTAATCATGATTATTTTTTAACCAATGATTAAATCCACGTTAACCAGCGATGCGTTCCACCGTGAATTTTTAAAGTCTGGTTAGCTAATCGTATACCCTGTTTGCAATAATGTATAGTTTCACCGCATTTCTGTTGTAACGGCGATTCTGATTGGCTGAGTCATGAAACTTTAAATCAAGCGCCAAATGGACGTCTGACGTCACAAAAAACGCGTTGCTTGATGCAGAGGTTATAAAGAACCGGTATTTGCTCAATTTCGAGAAGCAGCGCTTCAACAGTGGTTTTTGATAACCGAAATCGCGTTGTAAAATCGATATCATCCAA
>JAAAKG020149074.1:0-10124 GCA_010014905.2 Druon quercuslanigerum | reverse complement strand
TTATCGTGGTTCAAAGCCAGCAGTGATTTTAAATAGTGCTTGCGTCAATCGATCTCATAATTTCCGACGGTAGTGTAAGATCGTTTTTATTCTTTTAATTTAATGAAGACCGTAAGACCTACAAAAAATTCTTACTTATATTTACATTGACGGTCGAAGAAAGGATTGATTTGATTTTTATCAAATCTACTTATTAGTTTAATCCCCAACCAAAATGATGAATTTTTAACAAACAAAATTAAGTATTTACCCAAATAGACGTTTTTCCAGCAAAACATATGAATTTTCCACAAAATAGTACTATGCAGACAGTATAAATATGTAAAAAATTTTAAAAAATACGTTTAAAAATATGTTTCATGTGTCCTAAAACGTCTAAAAACTATAAATACAAATAAATATAATAACTATAAATAATAAGTTCCATCTTTACGAAAAATTGTAAATAAAAAAAATTGTCAAATTTCTAAATTCCAACGTTAAAGGTGTTTAATGTTCATAAAAAATTACATTTCTTGTCATTATAAAATGTTGAAAAAAAATGAAATATTACACGAAGGAAAATTTAAATTGATTAAAATTGTTTATTTAAAAATGATTTTATTGATATTCCTGTTAACAGCTTGTATACTTTCCATCTACATAACATAACTCTAAACAGGACCATTAATATTTAAAGTCAAAATACTCGCAATCAATTAATATTTATTTTGTTAAATAAATACCTTTTTTGTCACAGTGTCAGAGTAGAGGATGCTACTTCAATAAATATTTATTTGCAATTAAGAAATATTTCTTTAATTTGAAAGCCTTTTTCTGTATATTAATCATCACATCTTTGATACAAATAACTAGTTTCCCACGGACAACACTATCGTATTCTGAATCAATCCATATTTATTTAACTTTATTACTTATTTTATATAAATAAAATGTTTCTTCTTAGCACCAAAAACATATTTCTTTCTCTCAAGGAATTGCATTTCTCAAAAAGTTGCATGTAATAATTATCTTTTAGAATTTATCTTATATTTCTTTACATTAAATCAAACACTTTTTATATCAGAGAGCTATTTCTTAAAGTTGACAACATATTTTTCTATTTCAAAGAATATTTCACAGTGTTAAGTAAATATTTATTTGTCTTTATCATTGCGATCCTTAGCAATAATCCATTTTCTCCATGTGACATTTAATCACAAAAACTATAAGCTTTTGCTTCTTCCGCAGAATTAAAGGATGCAACCCTTAGCCTTTACTTTTGGAACATGACTGTCGTAAAGTACATCACTCGACGCCGGCGTTTTTAAAGAGGCACATAACGAATCTTCATATATTCAGTTTTACGACTTACCGAGCGTCTGAACGATAGTCTCGAATTTACGAACCAGGGTAGAAATAGCGCTGAATTTTTGAGTAGCCCGCAAGTGGATGCCTTTTGTAAAGTCTGACTTCCAAGAAGTGCCAGGTACATATTTATCGTCACGATAAACTAACCGAGGTGCCCCTGCATCATGACGTGAACTTAAATGCACTCAAGTAGCACCCATAAAACCAACGTGGGAAGCTGTCCACTTCAATAGGATCCACTTTTTAACAATTTTGTATTTAAATGGTAATTAACTGTAATAATTTAAGACTTTATTCATTCATTCACTATTTGTTTTTTGTATCGCGATATTTTCTTCATGTGACATCTCAATTCAGTGTGAAGTAGTAACTTGTTTAAAGTAACTAATTTAAAAGTTGCGTTACCTGTAACTTTTAGGGTACCTTTGTTAATATTTTATAAAGTAAATTGTAACATAAGTTAGTTAAGATTTTTGCAGTAACTCGAAAATTTAATTTTAGTTACTTTAAAATTACTTTATGTTTTTTGTATATTCCCTATTGAGAGTGTTTTATGGGTGAGTGATGGGTAGAAAATGAATCTCTTTTGGTCAAGGATTCAGCCATTTTGTTGAAAATTCGTCTTTTTGATTTAAAAAATCAACAATTTATAAGAGTTTTTTTCATTCTTGGTTCAAAACGGACCTTTTTCGTTTTAAAGTTTATCTGTTTTTGTAAAAAAATCTCACTTTGCTGTAATTGAATATTTTACTATTTTTGTTGAAAATTCATATAATTGTTAAAAATTCAATTATTTTGGTAAAATGTTGAAATTTCTACAGACGGTTCAGCTTTTTTGTTAAAAATTCGTTTTTTTGTTTGTTGAAATTTTAAGGTGGAAAAATGAACTTTGTTGAAAATTCACCTCTTTCGTTCAAAATTTAATTACTTCGTTTCAAATTCATCTTATTAATTAGTTTTTTTTTGCGCTAGAAAATTAAAATATTTTGGTACAAAACTCAACTATTTGGTTGAAAATGAACTTTTTTGTACAAAGTTAATATTTTGTGGGGAAAAATCAACCATAAAATTGAAATGAAATTTTATTTTATATTAACGATTTTACAAAATTATATTACTTTTAATATTTCAATTTTTAAGACCGCTGTTTCGATTTCCTTAAATATTTCTTTTTCTTGTACTACTTTCATGCTTTTACTAAAATCCCTTCACTTACATAGCTTCTTTAAATTTTGTTTAATGTCAACGGAATATTGAAAACGCTTCAAAAAGCATTGCTGTATTTTATTTTAAAATTACCGTTTAAATTTTGAATATTGTATTGTTCATACCCAATTATTATTAATATAGTAATAAAAACTTACAATATAAACTGAGAAAATATTAGAGTTTCTTAATTAAAATTAAAAAACCATAAGAAAATAACAAAAAAATTATTAAATTATGGTTTTATGCACTAATTTATGCACAGGCCCTAATCAGCCTTTGAGAAAATTTTCCGATATAGCGTGACTCTTTGAGATGGCAAACATATCATTTGAGCCAATCAGCGAAGAACGTCAAAAATATTTTTCAAGGAAAAGTTAAGAAACAGTGGCATTAGCGGAAAATTGTGAGAAAATATTATCTTTAGTCAAATAGTGCCAATACTAGTAATACTAATAATAGTAATAATACTAATATTGCCAATACTGTAGTGGTTCGTGTCTATGATAAGTTTCTAGAAAAGTGGTTTGTGTCCTTGCTAAGTTTCTAGAATATTTTTAATGACGTCATCCGGAATTTCTACCTTACCGATACCGAGAAGATTATATGACATTAGTGGATCGTGTACGTGGGAAGTTTTCAGAACATTCTAAGCGACGTCACATAACAAAATTGCGCAATCTTATTCTGTGGCGTCATCTAGAATATTCTAGAATCTTGATACAAACTTTACTTGAACCGCTACTATTACAAAATATTCTCAGTGTCAGGAAGGAAGGAATTCGGGATGACGTCATCTAAAATATTATAGAAACTTAGCACAGACACGAACCACTTTTTTAGAAACTTAGCATGGACATGAACCATTGTTCTAGAATCTTAGCACCGACACGAACCACTAGAGCTATAGATTATTCTCGATGTCAAACCTTGCTAAATAATTCATCAAATAATTAATATAGATTTTAGCTTTTAATTAATACTTGAAATGTACTTGAAAATAATATCAATTATTTGATAATTCTGTCAGAAAACCGATAACAGATGATATATATGCAGTAGAGCGACGAGATGGAAAAATTTCACATATTTATTTTATCGGCTTAAAGCAGAAGGTAGTGAAAACCGGGACAGACGCTCTTTTAATCGATAAGGGGAATTTTCCATCAACGAGATTAAGGTTTTCGGGTCTGGGATTATCGATAACAACGTAAATTAAATGAAAATATAGGGTTTCAAAATTAAATTATAGATCGTCAATTCATCTTTCGGAGGTGAGTTCACTTTTTGCTTGGTTTTAATTTTCCTTACGGCATCACTTTTATACCCTCTAAATTTAAATTAGACGAAAATTCACTGATTAAATTTTTCAAGCTTGTTCTGACTTAAAAATCAATCATTTCTGCTGAAACTGACATTTTAACAAATAAATCAGTCAATGTTGCTGATTAAATCGGACAGAAACTGAAAATGACTGATGTTCAGTCCATGGAAAAAACTGATTTTTCTGCTATAATAAAATTATAACATTATTCCTAAATAAAATTCTTAATTAAATTCCTACATTTGAATCAATGATTAAAATCAACAATAATTGTATGGCGATCACTATGTTCTTCGAAATTTGTTCAAAAAGTTAGCAAAATATAGTTGCATCAACAAAAAAGTGTCAAAAAGTGTCAATAGTAGCGTGAGTTCAAGACCTGCTTTTTGTTAAACAATTTACGTAATTTTAATTGTTTTCTTTTGCAAAATATGGATGAAATTCTTTCAACAAAATAAAAACTTTCTCGACAGTTTAAACATACAATCTATAATGTGAAATCGTTTAAGTATATGTTTTAAACACATAAAAGAAAGAGACCAAAACTCTTCGTCTGACTATATCACGGCTGCATCTACTTTCTACGCTGATCATAACAATTTTCACTACTTAAAACTCCCTGAAAACTTGCAGTTCCGAGAAATCAAGGTTGTCGAACAACTTTATTTTCAAAATTCCATGTCTTTCCTTGACCAACTTTTAATTTTCCTTGACCATTGATATTCAAAAACCAGAACTAAAATCTTTTGTGAGAAAATATTATCTTTAGTCAAATAGTGCCAATACTAGTAATACTAATAATAGTAATAATACTAATATTGCCAATACTGTAGTGGTTCGTGTCTATGATAAGTTTCTAGAAAAGTGGTTTGTATCCGTGCTAAGTTTCTAGAATATTTTTACTGACAAATTTTTTTTCTCACAAACATTTTTCATATAGAATTATTTTTTTCTGAGCGGAATAAAACAATTTTAAATTAAAATTTCAAATTTATTTATTTATTTCAACCAGAAACCCATCAATTTAATCATTTAATCTTTAATACACATCGATTTTTATTAATCAACAATGCCCTTCCATACAAAAAGAATTTAAAAAGTAAAGAAGATTAAAAAATAGATAAATTTTTCAACGAAAAAGATGAATTATCATCTAAAATGATGAATCTACAATAAAAAAAAAAAATTAAGAAAGTATGTAATTCAAATTTTAACTAAGAAAACAGATTTTTTAACGAAACAGACGTATTTTCGACAAAACGGTTGAATTTCTAACCCACAAATATTGATTTTCTACCAAAAAGGCGAATTTTTCAAGAAAGAAAAATTGTTGATCTAAATTGTAGAACTTTCAAGCCAAAAAACGCATTTTCTGAAAAACAGTTCAATTTTCGAGTCGAAAATGTGAATTTTCCGCAGGAAGGTTCATTTTCAACAAAACAGTTGTGTTTTTAACCAAAAAAGACGAAAATTCAACAAAAAAGATGTTTCCAACCGAAAAAGGCAACTTTTCATCTGAAAAAAAATTTGCAATAAAAAATGTAAGTTATATTTTCAGTTAAAAGAATAATTTTAAACAAAAATAAAGAATTTTTAACAAAAGAGTAAAATTTTCAATGAAAGAGATGAAACTTTATCAACAAAAATGTTGTTTAACAAAGTGGTTTAATTTTTCCCTAAACGTTAAATTTGCAATTCGATAGCCAAAATTTTGCAACCAATGAGATGGATTTTTAACACAAATGATAAATAATCAACTGAAATAGTGCCATTTTCAGATAAAAAATTTAATTTCAAAACAAAAAGAAAAAGTTTTATTCTAAACGAATAATGTAATAATAAATAGTCAACCGAAAAAGATTTTAATTTTAAATATGAAATAAATATTCATTGAATAAAAGTCTTCTAAAGGACATTAGATTTTTATGGAAAATTAATTTTCTCAAATGAATATCTAATTACTCAACTTTTTATAAAGAATAGACCTTTTTTAGCTGAAATCTTCGACTTTTGGTTTCAAATGTGTTAGAAAAAAAGTATTTTCCAAGCTATTTAGTTTAACATCTATCTATTTCCTTTAAAAATCCATTTTTTTAAAGAAAATTAATCTTCTAGGTTGAAAGTTTACACTACCGTCGGAAATGATGAGATCGATTGACGCAAGCACTATTAAAAATCACTGCTCGCTTTGAGCCACGATAACTCAGCGAAAAAAATGATAGGACATTTAAAAAAAAACAGTTGGAAAGCCTATGAAATTCCACGTCATGCAATTTCAAACAGATTTTTATTTGATCTGCCGAAAAGAATACAGCACTTTATAAGTTTTAAAGAAAAATTCTAGATTTTCTAAAATTTTGTACCTCGACTTCAACTTTTAGCATGACCTAGGAAAATTGTTGCAAAAATATGAAAATTATACGAGATAAAGCCTGAAACTTTATCTTTAATTTAAGCCGAAGAAACTTAAAAAGTCTTTACCGATTCCCGAGATACGATTACAAATGTTCAATCGTATCTGAGTAGAGTTTTAGTCGACGATCACGGTTCTTGGCCGGTCTGCAGCTCGCCTCCTTCGTTGAGGCAGGACCGAATAGGCCACGCACAGAGGTGGTGCTAGATTGGGGCTCTCTTATACTTTTGATTCTGCTTATCAGTAATTTTTATTTCAAATTATTGTAAATTTTTTTAATTATTCATTGTTTTTTTTAATTATTTAAAATTATTTTAATTCAGAATTATGTCCATATTAAAGAATGAAAAAACTATGAACTGTTTTTTTTATTTTTTTAAATTTTTATCAACTAGAATATTAATAAAAATGTAGATATATTGTTATGACAGTAAACTTTTTTTTCAAATGAATTAAGCATCAAAATTCTCAATAAATTATTTATATGAAAAACACTCAAAAATATTAAAAGTGAATTTCTGAAAAAAACAAAGCAGACTTCTTTCAATGAACTTTTTTTTTTATATTTCCTTTACTTTTATTCTTAGTTAATACAGGTTGATACTAACAATGACTATAAAAATTTAACGTGGAATGTGAAAAAATACCTTTAGACGAGCAAATTAATCTGGATTTGATGGTAAAAATATCTACTTTATGTGAAGAAGGATTTTATTATGATGAAATTGCCGAAAAAGTTGGAATATTAAATAATCGTGAAAATGTACGATGGATAGGTTTCTGAGTGTTTTTCATATAAACAATTTATTTAGAATTTAGATGCATAATTCGTTTGCAAAATAGTTTACTCTCTTAACAATATATCTACATTTTCATTATTATTCTAGCTGATAAAAATTTTAAGAAATAAAAAAAAACAGTTCATAAATTTTTTATTCTTTAATATGGTGATCATTCTAAATTGAAATAATTGTAAATAATTAAAAAACAACGAATAATTAAAAAAATTTACAATAATTTGAAATAAAAATTACTGATGAGCAGAAGCAAAAGTATAAGAGAGCCCCAATCAAGCACCACCTCTGTGCGTGGCCCATTCGGTCCTGCCTCAACGAAGGAGGCGAGCAGCAGACCGGCCGAGAACCGTGATCGTTGACTGAAACTCAACTCAGATAAGACTGAACATTTTTAATCGTATCTCGGGAACCTATGAAGATTTTTTTACTTTCTTTGGCTTAAATTAAAGATAAAATTTTAGGCTCTATGTCTTCTAACTTTCAGATTTTTACAACAATTTTCCTAGGTCATGCTAAAAGTTGAAGTAGAGGTACAAAATTGTAGAAAATCTAGAATTTTTTTTAAAACTTATCACGTGCTGTATTCTCTTTAGCAGATCAAATAAAAATCTGCTTGACATTACTTGACGTGGAATTTCATAGGCTTTCCAACTGTTTTTTTTAAATGCCTTATCATTTTTTTTCGCTGAGTTATCGTGGTTCAAACCCGGCAGTGATTTTTAATAGTGCTTGCGTCAATCGATCTCATAATTTCCGACGGTAGTGTAATTATTTGGTTTAAAATTTGCACATTTTGTTTAAAGTTCAACGTTTTCGGTAGGAAGTTAATCTTTTGCGTTGAAAATTCATTTTAATGGTTAAAAATTTAATTACTTGGCAGAAAATTCAACTGTTTTTTATAGAAGAGTCATTTTTTGGTTAAGAATGCTACTGCTTGGTTGACATTTAACCTATTGTTATTGATAATTCTACTTTTTTTTTAAATTCCAGTATACTATAATTCTCTGAGATTGCAGTCATATTATTTCAGCCAATTAGCGAAGAAGATCAAAAATATTTTTGAAGGAACAATTAAATAAATAGTGGCATTAGAGTATAATTGTCAGAAAATATTATCTTTGGTGTTATTTTTTCGAAATAGTAGCGAAATAATGTCATAGCTAAAAAAAGGGTCAAATAGTGTCAACAGTGATGACTTTTGTCCAATTTTTTTGCTGTTCTAATTCCTGAAGTTCCGTAAGAAATAAAATTTCTTGACATTTCCCTGATTTCCAGGGTTTTTATCTTGATCTAGGTCCACACTTAGCAGTTATTTTAAAACGTTTAACAAGTGCATTAGAAATTTTATGAAGTATTTAAATTGAAATTTGAATGGACAGAGCATGAATAAAGAATGCGAAGAAAAAAAGGTAGGTTCCTTTCTTCAAGATAGGGGGTGCAACAGTGAATATTAAGTTTCTGTTTTTTGTACTAAAGCACGTTCAAACTCAGTGAACTCAGTGGATGAAAAAGTTCACTCTTGCGTGAAAAACTATAAAAAAGACCAAAGGTTCCCCTTTTGAGAAGCGGTTCGCTTTGGCGTCATATTTCATGCGTTGAAACATAACGTGCCTTTTTTATCCTTCAACGTTAAGGCCTTCAAACGAAAAACGTCAAAACGTTAACTGACTATTATAAGGTGCAAATTATATGAGTAAACATGCGATCATGAAACAAGATGACCGAGTGATATATTGTGCGCGTCACGGAAAAAAAATTAGCACATTGATATATATCCATCAGTGGCTTCGACCAGTATATGAGTTTTTTTGCTGATGTTTGACGATGCATTTCGATGTAAATCTGTATCTTCTTCATGCTACTGTTCACAGGGTGGCCGTTTGAAGCAAAGAAAAAAATTCCCGGTTTTTCTCGGATTGCATACATTTTTCACGGTTAATGGAATTTATAAAACCGAACTCTAAAACTAAAAATTTTTCCTTTTGAAGCAATAAAAGCTGAGCTACAAATTGAGCACTCAAAGTGGAACTCATGATTTCTAAACTTTTAAATTAAAGTTTAAATGTTTTTTAATTCAAAATTTTGTATACAAATGCTCAATAATGTACACGTACAAAACAGAAGCTACTAAAACTTTTCAACTTAACAATTTTTAATTAAATGCTATTAAACTACTAAATATAAATTTTTTTAAACTTTTATAAATCAGAGAGTTTAAATATTTAGTCTAATAATAATAATAATAATAATAATAATAATAATAATAATAATAATAATAATCAATAATGTTTAAAAATCTGAAAATTATATAATTTTAAGCAGTTTTAAGCTAGAAACATTAAAAATTGAACGATTACATTTTTTACGAACTTAATACTTCTCGAATTAAAAGTTAATTTTTTTTTTAGTATAAATAGTTTTAAAATTTAAGACCAAAATTTGGACCACACCGAAAAATCAAACAAAAAAATGTTACAATTTTTTTCAGATTGCAATTGGAACATTTTTTTGTGTGATTGTTCGGTGTGGTCCAAATTTGGTCGTTGGATTCTTGTTTTGTACAGGATTTTTCATCAATTTCATAAATAGTTTTAAAATCCTTAAGATTCTTAAAAATCGTATTTCAAAATCATAAAACATCTTCATGTTGTTTTATATTTTTTCAAACCATAAATTATTTTACAATTTTTTTCAGAACTTTTAAACATCTTTTAAAATAATTTAAATTTTTCCTTTAATTTTTCCTAATACCTTTCTTTAAATCATACTAACTTAAAAAAATGTTCTTAAAATCTTCCACATTCATTTTCCACAATTTTGTAAATTTTTCTAAATATTTTTAAATATTATCTTAAAATTAATTTTTCAAAATAAAAAAATATTTAAAATCTTCCTATGAATTTTTTTTGTTCTTCTGAAGCATATAAAAGTTCTTCAAAAGCTTTTGAATTTTTTGTTCAAAATCCGCCAAATATATTTTTGGTTTTAATTTACTTATTCGAATTTTTTTTAAGAATAAAAGGTGTTCAATCTT
>JAAAKG020149073.1:0-10124 GCA_010014905.2 Druon quercuslanigerum | reverse complement strand
CCCGCAACACCTGATATAAATTCTAAATTTTTTTAGCGAAACAAATTTTTCTCGGTGCACCTTTCAGCGCATTTGATGCGCAATTCAGTGCCCCATAGAAAACCCGAAAATTAGGAGTGGGGGGGGGGGCTGATGTAACTGACCTTCCCTAGTGTCTCTATACAGGACAAACAAAAAAAATTTTTAATTAAAAATAATCACACCCATCACCTTTAGAAAATGACAGGTCAAATTCCTAACCCCATAAATCCCAAATCTTTACCTTGATGTGGCGCTTTGTGTAAAAATAAGTTTGGACATAAAAAAAAGAATCGATAAGGTCAGAAGCAGGTCACGTGACCCACTTGTAACATAGCCTTAAAATGGTAGTACAGGAACTTTGTTTTTCAAATTTTTTCGATGTATTTCAAAAGAAAAAAAACTTAAACGCGTTTTGCTTGAACGCGTTGACATGATTAAAAAAAACTAGTAGACCGATCGGGCTGAAATTTTTACAGCTTATTCTGCACACGTGTTCTTATCGTCCGAAACGCAAGAATTAGTAGTTATAAATATTTCACACTTTTTTAAACAACTTATGGTAAAAAAAATTAGCAAAATCTTAAAATCCGCAAATTTGTATTTTTTTATGATTATTACTCATAATTATGACCTGGGAATTATAATTTTACAGATCTATCAGGAATGTTATAAATCAATTTTAATTCTGCTTTCTAAGAGTGGAATCTTGAACAAAATCTTTGTTAAAAATTATAATTTTATCCTAAACTTGAACGGTGGAATGCGCATAAAATTAAAAGAATATGCAAATTATGATATCAGTTTTAACAAATACAGTAAATATACATTTCTTCTATCGAAACGAACCCTAATGTGATGTAAATATCTGAGTAAGATTATATTAAAATGTTCTTCAAGTCTTTCATAATACATTAACAGGCTTCTCCTCTAATTAGAAAATATGAAGATTTTGTCGACTCTTGTCTTTTTTATGGCTGTTATCTTCAACTCTATCGGTAAATTCAGTAATATAATATATCTGTAATTTTATGTAAATTTTTTTGAATTCGAGAAGTGTCCCAATTGACACGGAATACGTAGTATTCGTATGAATAGGAACAGACATCAAATGCGTAATTATATAATAATAAAATTAAGTTTTGTTATAAAAGAGTTACACATTCTTCGTACGATTCAATTCTATTAATTCATTTCGTCTTTAATCTCAAAACAGGTTAAAGGAGAATATAAGAATTTTCGCAAATATGAAACAAAAGAGAAAAATAGGGAAAAGGGCGTGAAATCTGTGAAAGAGAATATTGAAGAACAAACTTTTTCTTTTCTTTTTTTTGGCGCCTATCTGTCCATCTGTCACAATCTGAAAAAAGTGAAAAGAAGAAAAAGATTGATTTCCTATTAAAAATTAGAAAATTAAATTTTTTGAAAACGAAAATTTTTTTATAAATTACTATTTTTTAGGACGCGTAGTTTTTATTCAATCATATAAGTAAAATACAAAATAAAAATAAAAAATTTGTGGAAAAAGGGCAAAGTGTTAAAAAAATTGGCAGATAAAATTTCTTAACCTAAAAAAGAGACACAGCTTTGTTATAATTTAGAAAACTTTAATCGTTTCTGAAGTTTGTCATCAAATAATTTAAATTTCAACTTTCTAGTTCAACTTTAAACCCAGAAGTGAAATATTTTAACCAAAATAAAAAAATGTTTATCTAAAAATTTTTAACAAAAAAAAAATTGCGATTAATTTTTGGTTAAAAAAATTAATTTTTAACAACGAAAAAAATTTGCTAAACTTTTTTTTAAATAATAGACATGGATATCAAAAAGATTTTTCTGAAATTAAAATAAGTATGTATACGATTAAAAGAAGCAAGCAAAATTAATAAAAGTCTGATTTAGTAACATAATTATATTGTTAAAATAAATGTTAATTTGTTAAGAATAATTAAATTCTAGAAATAAAATAAAATATTTCCTTCGACCAAATAATTAAATATGCACGGAAACACGATTTTTTTCTTATATAAATAAACAAATCATTGGCATATATGCATTAACCCTTTCTAAGAAATAAATATAGCTTTATTTCAAATTATATTATTTTGAATCATTAGTTCTTTGGTTTAAAGAAATCTGAAGATTTGGATCGAGTATAAGAAAATGTAATTTTCTCTAACCTGAAACAGGACATTGCCCTAAAGAATCATAATTTTCATTTTCAAACTTGGAATTTTCGTAAAGAATTATATCTTTTCTTGGAAAAGGGAATTTTTTAAATGGAATAAGAATTTAGAAAAATAATTCAAGTTCTGATCTAGCCGAAGGGAATTTGAAAAAATTTATGTTGAGTATAAAAAGTCGATTTCTGAATTATAATAGTAAAATTAGTAAACACATGTATCATTCTAAATTGGCGTCTTTCTCACTATATTAATAAGTTTTTTCTGTAATCGGAAAATGTAAAGATTCTTCCTACTTTCGTTTTTTTTTAATGTTATCCTCAATTGTATTATTAAATATAATAGCATAATATATTTTTTATTTTACGTACATTTTTAATCTGCAATCTTTTTGAATTGCTGTTTGATTTTAAACTACAAGTCAGTTTTCCCGAAATAACTGAAAATTTAAACTAAATTAATTTGTTTGAAATCCAAAGTGTGTGTTTAAAAAAAACTGAAATACGAAAAGTGTCTCTATTAATAAAATAGTGATTCTTGAAAACATATAAGAGAAACAGAAAGAAGAAAGTGTCAAAATTGCTGAAGATAATATAGAAGGCGAAATTTTTTTTTGCTTTTTTCCTTTGTTAAGCAGGTGACTTTAAGTTTATGTTGAATCTTTTTTTTAAATTAAATCCTCTTTTTTCTTGCAGATTTAAGTTTAAATTTTGATTGTTTACCTAATGGCGCTCCTATTCCTGTTGTTTCCCGAGGCAGACCTTTTTACTCTTCTGGAAAGTCTTCTTCTGTCAGAACGCATTCTCCTGTCAGGTCTCCTCCTCCTGCCGAACCTTCTCTTCGTTCCAGGTCCAAATCTCCTTCCGCTAGTAATTCTTCTATTCGTATACGTGGACTTGAATTTGAACAACTTAGATCAGTGCGACTTATTCCCCAAACGAATCCGAACCGGCAATTCGAAATTCGACAATATACTTTCCCTTTCGATGCACCAATTCAATTGAGAGGAAAAAATAATGCGCTTATGCCCATGCCAACTGGAGGGCAAGTTGTATTATCAACCTCCAATGGCGATGTCTTTGCAATATTAGAGCAAAATAACACACTTCTTCGTGGAATATATATAATAACATTTAGCGTTAAAAAACGAGCAAAAATAAACATGCACAGTGGCGAGATTAAAGAGATGACAAAAAAAGAAATCGAGGAATGTCCTACAGGCAACAAACACTCAATTTTAAAAAATTTTCAGAGAATTATAGTAGACGACTCTCTTCCGCAGCAATAATTGAATTTTAAGGAACCTGTTTTATCATAAGAGCTGGTTAACATCGATAAGTGTACATATTATTCCACAATATTTGAAAATAGAAATCAAAACTATCTATGAATCAAATAATACCAAATATTCAACGTTATTTCTGGCGTAAATGTAATTCTCACAAATGTAAAACCTGGATTAAGGCAACGTATATTTCTGAAAAAAGATTCTTCGTTTGATCTCTCTAATAGGTTAATGGGAATTACCCGGCACCTAATCGAAAGTTCTGTGATTCAATTCCAAGTAGAGCGAAAATGCAGTTCAAAATATGCATGTAAAAATTTGTTAATAATCAAATCCTGACAACAAGCATAGTTTTTGAAAACGACACAAGTCACGAAATAAATGATTTAACAACAATTTTTTACTCGAAAAGGAGGTAGAAATGATTAATGAATAACTTTTTGTGAGAAATCGTAGTTTTGGTAATAATCACACACATAAAATTAATAATTGAAATGAAAAATTTGTGGAAAAACGATAAAAGGTAGGAAAAAGCTTTGTTAATTGTGATATGCCAAAAGACACAAGATATGTTAAAAATCTCAAAGAAGACTTGTAGGATATTCTGTTTTATCCATAAATACAGAAAAATTGTTAAAAAAAGGAATGAAGTCTTTTATTTATTGTAAGTTAGTTAAAGAAATGTATATTTATCCCAAAGCCTACAGAGCTTTGAGCAACTATAGTGGGGGCAGAATAGCCTAAAAATTTATGTCATCTTACATTACTCTGCAAAGCTCGGATTTAAATAATTTTTTAAAAAATTTTCAAAGATAAAGTACTAAGAGATTTATAAGTTTAAAATGTGCTGTTCAAATTTAAAATTCAAAAAAATTAAAAAATCCCTAAAATTTCAGGAGGGGAATTAACGTAAGAAATTGTTTATTTTTTGCTTCTAACCTAAGAATAATTACTTTCAAGAGATATTTAAGGTACGTAATTAGTATGTTATTAATAAAAAAAAATGTGATGAAAGGATGATAATACACTTTTTATTATCGGGGGCTGGTTGTCTATTTATCAGAAAGCAAAACGGTCACTTTATATCTGTAAATGATAAAACTATGCATTTGTTTATAAAATTTGTTTTCGAAATAAAAAAATAATAAACCAGACAACAAATTTTGATGATATAAGATGATTTCGATCTTTTTTTTATTATTATAAAAATATAAAATTATAAAAATTGACAAATCTAATCCGGAGACGCTTTTTTTACTATTAAATAATTAGTTGAAATGTTATTTAGGCATTAAAAAAAATGTAACTCAAAACTTATGCACATGTTTTAGTTAGAATCGCGGGGGTTTATATGACAACGTTCCTTGGCATAGAAATAGATAACCGGGTTTTGTAAGAGAAGACGTTCCTTTCTAAAGGATTTTTTCCGAAAAGCTTCATTTTTTTCTTTTTTGCCATTTCACCCGTCAAAATCAGAATTTTATTTAAGCATTCCAAATTCAAAGAATAAATATCCGAACATGAAGCGCAAGATCAAAAGGACGAGCGTCCTAGGCGTGCTTAAAATTTCGAGCGAGGTGATCTGCGCGTGATGAGAATGTGCTCGAGAAGCTGGCAGATTTTTCCTGTTGTTCAATCGTCTTTTTAAGTTGAAGTTGTTATATTTTTATTTTGAAAATTACCTCCACCGTTCCTTCTTGCACAATCTGTTTCTCCTGCCAGAATTTATGTTCTGCGTTCTCCGGTCAAGTGTCCTTTTCCGGCTAGGTCTCCTCCTGCCAGACTCTACTGCATTCGCCTAGGTGCATTTAAAATTAAACAATTCAGATCTGTTCGGCTTATTTCGCACAAGAATCCGAACAATCAATTCCAAATTCAAAGTTTCAATTTTTTTCAAGATGCATCAATTCGAGTGAGAGATCAATGTTATATCAATGCCCCCATGCCAACCGGAGAAAAATCTGTATTATCAGCGTCTAGTGGGGAAGGCTTTGCAATATGAGAGCGAGGGCATATAGTTCTTTGTAGAATATTTGCAATGGGTTTAAAAGATAAGCACAAAGAATTTTCAATCGATAATATTAGAAGAATTTCCTAGGCAAAAACAATTTATTTCGGAGGTCATGCACAACTGCTATATAAGGTTCCGACCATTCCACAGATACGAGCTTCCGTCTTCACAAAAGCGAGCAAAATTTTTCCTATTGCCTAAGCTTCAATATTCATAGATCATCGTTTTACTTCAGTAACATATTTTATACATTGATTCATAATTCAAATAAAAAATTTTAATTAATTCTAACCAATTTTTATTGATAATAACGTAATTCTTTCTAAAAGTTTGGAAATATTGTAATCGAATTTATATGATAACCAAGGTTTATTCGCTTAACTTGTGAAAAGGCATATGAATCCAAGATTGTAAAATATTTTAATGATTTAAAAAGTGATCACAAATATATTGAAGATTACCCAAAAATTTCATAAAGATTACCAAGCGCAAATGAGATTTTAAAATAATTTGGAGGTTTTAAAAGATTGTAAATCACAGATTTCAAGAGAATTCAACTGCTACCAAAAGTAAAAAAAAAAATATTTAAAATTTCAAAAGATTTTACAAAGATTTAAAATTATTTTGAAGATATCTCCCGAGAAATTGAATATTTTAACAAAAAGAGTATTCCATAAAGTAGTATGACTTTCAACCAACGAGACGAATTTTTAACTAAAATAACGAATCTTTAAATAGCGTGCCTAAGCTATATAAAAAAAATTTATATTATATATGAAAGTTATAATTAAAAATTTCTGTCTTACTCGTAAAAACAACATTAGAAGTGAGACAGTTAAATTTTTGGATGAAAATCTCAAGCTATTAAAAAAAAAATAAAAGGACAAAAAGTGCTTATCCAAAAAAGAGTGAAACCCAATATGCTTCAATAATACCAATTAACGACATCAATGATTTTTTTTATAGGACGCGCAGTTTTTTATTTAATCGTAAAAAATAACATTAAAAATAAAAAATTCAATTTTGCGTAAGCGACATTAGACTCGACAACAAATAATAATAAAACAAAAGTTTTTTAAACTAAAATGTTTAAAATTTGTTATAAACTCTGTTGATAAAAATATATTAAAACATAAACCATTTAACGTTTTTGAAAAAGGTCACAGTGTGCAATAACATTTAGTTTATAAAAATTTTCTACTTAATTTATATCTACTTTTGTTTCAATATTATAGCATCATATGAATTTTAAAATTAAAAATTTATTGAAATGATGAATGTAATATACATTTTATACAATGTAGTTAAATCTAATGTAGAAAACTTCGAATTTTGTACAAAATCGAGTGCTAAGTATGAGATACGTAATAGAAATATGTTTTTTAAAGCCAAAGAGCTTTAACAAAAGAGAATTCACAATCACCATATTACAGTTGTCCAACCTCTGAATTTAATTTGAAAAGTTTGATGCAAAAATGTGGAAAAGCGCGAGATAAATACATTATAAACCGCGAAGCGCGAGATTTATAAATAATCGAGCGTACTCAAACTTGCGAGCCGCATGCGCAGCGGCGGCTGCCAATGTGCCGACACTGCGTGCAGATTTTATTTCTTAGAACCCTAATAAAATTTCAATGTCTAGGAAGTTGTAATTGACGCCTATGACGTGCGAGATAACGAAAAAATAGGCAGCATGTAATCTGATCAAGGCATTGAATATTATTATTGTTAAGTTCTTATTCCAAGTCTTCATTCATACACTAAGAAGCTTTTTCTCTGGTTGAAAAATATGAAAAGTATTCCTGCTCTCGTATTTTTTTTGGCTGTCATTCTCAATTCTGTTGGTGAATATTACAATATATCTGTAATGTTATGTACAGTTTTTAAGCTATAACCAAATTAAAATTGGTACATGTTAATATAACTATCTTTTTCAATATTTATGTGTTTTAAGCCTTTTTCTATTTTAAATCCTTTTTTTCTTTTTACAGAGTTAAGTTTTCATTATGAGTGCTTACCTGATGGTGCGTTCACTTCTGGTGTTCCTCGAAGAAGACCTTCTAAATCACCTGAGAAATCTTCTCCTGCCAGAGCTCAGTCTTCGCATTCTCGGGTCAAAAATTTTTCTCCTGCCGAACCTTCTTTTCGTGCCAGGTCTAGATCTCCTCCTGGCATACCTTCTTCTTTTCGCCTAGGTGCATTTACAATTGAAGGACTCAGATCTGTGCGGCTTATTCCGAACACGAATCCGCACCGGCAATTTGAAATTGGAGCATATACTTTTCCTCGCGATGCACAAATTCATGCAAGGGGAAAGCATAATGCGATTGTGCCTCTGCCAATCGGAGAACAACCTGTGTTATTGACGTCCAATCAAGAAGTCATCGCAATGTTGGTAAAAAAGAATACACTTCTTCGTGGAATATTTCAAATGAGAAGGGGGTTCCAAAGACGAGCGAAAATAAATATGAGAAACGGTGAAATTCAAGAAATGACAGCAGATGAAATCAAGGAAACTCCCATTGGCACCAGCAACCCAATTTTAAAGAATTTCCAAACAATAATAGTGGACTAATTTCGGCAACCATAGTTGAATTTGTGTTGGTAATGATAATTGTAATGTTCTTTATTTTAGGACCAGCGTTTTATTCTTGTCAGAGATTTTTCATAGATTTATAATTGGAATAAAACAAATATATTTTTTAAATTAATAAATGTAAAATTCAAGGTAGCAAAGCTTTGGGGAATTTGGAGCCTCCTCAAAAAGACGAATTTTTATCTAAAATGTATACATTTGAATAAAATTATCAGTTACAATACATAATTTCATAAAAAGTTAAATATTCAACAAAGGTTCAATCAGAAGTTGACGTCAGTACAGTCTTATTATGTGAGTACACATACTCATTTAGATATTAAGTTAGATAATTTAAAATTAATTTCGCTGATATCACTTCACGTTTTTACAGCTTTATAAAATTATTTAAGACTCAGTTAAATCGAGTGAATTTGTTTACTTTTTTTATTATTTGATTAAAATTATGTAAGCCTTTAATTTCATGAACAAACCTAAACTCTTGTTACACGTTTAGAACAATGTTTACAAAAAAAATATCAAATAACAATTATTCTAATTTTAAGGCCAAAATTTTTTAACGAATCCTCACTTCGAACAGGCTATTAACTGCAAGAATTATAATTTTCCTTTTCAAACTTTTAATTTTCGAAAAGAATTGTAATTTAACTTTAAAAAGGGAAGTTTTAAAATCGAAGACCAATTTCGAAAAAGAATTTCCGTTCCTATCTAGACGCCGCGGATCAACAAAACAATCCTGTTACAAGTCAGATGTCCTGCATTCCTTTTTGTCCGTGACTTAACTATCTCATTCGTTTTTTTTGTGCTCGCGCTGTCAATCTTAAATTAATTTTTTTTTTTACTTTCTAATTTTTCTTTCAGTGATATTAAAAGACGTCGTTCGCTTAAAACACAAAATCAAGAAGCGTGTTCGTAATAACCAAAATATCGGGTATCCTGATACTCGGATAGTCGCGACATCAAAAATTTCAGATAGCCCTTTACAAAATTCGTCACCATGACGCGTCAAGAAGTCAGGAAGTCTTAGCCCTAGTTTAGAGTATAGAAATGTAAAAAAATAAACAACGTAAAGACTTGGACGTTGAAAAAGGAATAGAGATTTCCGTTCGCACACATGTTAGCGAATACTATCGACTTATCGTTTCGCCTTCTCTGCTCCGAAAAAGCAGTCTGATAGGTTAATTTAAATTATCTAAATGGACTGCACAGTTTATGCTACAGATAAAAGAGGTACGGTCCTTTGATTGATAAGCCTCTATATCTACGGATAGCCTTACGCTTAAGGAAAATCCTGAGGAAAAAGAGATAAACGCCCATTCACAACAACTGGAAAGCGTTTGAAGAAATCTATTAACAGTTGACGAACAGTTGACGAATAGGTTAAGTTGCATCGGCATTTAATTTCTAGTTAGAAATATTGACATACAGCTGACTTTACTCATCAATTCAGGAAGTAATTGTTGACAAAATATACTAGAAATTGTAAATTCTTTCGTAGAGCTACTCAATTTAATCCGGAAGTAGAGCTTCCGGTGGATAGCGTGGCTGAGAAACGCGAAGAACATTTTCAAGAAGTTTATCGCTTAGCTCATTCTATATTGTAAGCTATAGGTCCAGCTATTTTAAATTTATTAGGAGAACAGAATCTTGACCTCTTGTAATAGTTAGAAACTTAAAAAACCGGATAAATCCAGGACATCCGTACAACTTTCACTGAGATCTAAAAAATTGTTTCCCCTGAGTACCAATTAACAAGAGGTAAACAAATTTTCCGAGGTTCGTCTTTGATAGGGTTTTATACGAACTTTTATGTTAACGAGTTAGCTTGAATATTAGCCCCCTTGGCTTTACTAAAATCTTGAAGCCGGTGGTCAATTATCTGAGAGGAAAAGGATTATTTTGGTTAGTACTTATGTTTTCTGTTTAATTTAAAATGTTTATTGATAGAAATTCCTAATAGTGGAAAGCTTCTAATGTGTCCCCTAAGGGTTTACATTTTTCATTCACCCTCTTCCTATTCCTTAACACACC
>JAAAKG020149072.1:0-10124 GCA_010014905.2 Druon quercuslanigerum | reverse complement strand
CTCGTGTATTGCCACCCTCGCTTCGCTCGGGTAGCAAACTTCACACTCGTCAGAAATCACCGCCATTCGTCACTCGAGATGTAATGTACTATTAAAGCCTGCCTTTTCCAAACACGGTGAAAATAATCCTCGACAAAATATTCGTACAGAAGTTAGTTTTGAATATTTGAAGACAGGGAAGGGTTTAATGTCAGCCGATTGTACCTGGGTATCGAGTGCAATCTCATCGCCTATGGAACTGAGTTCCGAATCTGCATCTCGATTTAATCTCACGATAGAATCTATTTGCAGTAGAAAGGTAATCTCCTTGAAGATATGGCAGTAAATATTTTCAGGTCGCGCTTTACTCTGTTTTCGATCCTAATTTATACGATATGGAGCAACTGCAGTTGGCATGCGCTACATACTGATTCCTGGAGATACCATTTGTGATTTGATTACGAAACTCGAAGGGTCCATCCCTAAGTAAGTTTTGAAATCGTGAATATCTCTCCCATGAAATCGCAACCGTATTCCGGATTATATCCGGGCAACTATACTCGCATACTGTTAACCACATAGCAGACCGAATCCCATAAGTTTTGAACTTTGATCGACTTTCTAGGTTACAGTCGATGTAATAAAGCGCAGTTTCTAATCAAATAGAGATAAGCGAATGTTTGCATTAATGTAATCTAGACAAAGGTAAATATTAGTCTGATATATTAGCTTGAACAAATAATAGCTTTGAAAGTCAAATAGCCTTTGATATTTTCCCTTCCACTACAATGTAATATGCATCATGACATAATGTACAGGTGGTCGTGTCAGCAAAAACTTGGAAACCAGGGATTGGTATGGGAGTTTTATAAGAACACTTTCAATTTTTAAGGATAATAAATTTCTAAATTTTTATTTAATATATTTCATTAAAATTTTAAAAGATTCTATGTTAAGAATGTAACAAGATTAATGATATTATAGGTGTACTGTCAAATTCAAAATTACTTTACCTTCAACTTTATCCATAACATTAAGAAAGAGTCCATTGAATACTAAAACAAATTTTAGAAGAAAAACCCGAGCGAAACCTTCCAAGGAATTTTGTTGTAACTTGAATGAATATTCCTGCTTTTGCCAAAAGCGGAAGAAAAAACATAAATATCAATAGGGCTTGTTTTTTAATTTTGTAAATCAAGGTAAAGATTAAGTAATTTTGAATTTGACTGTATACCTAAAATATCGTCAAGAATCAGTCGGGTCTTCAAATATTATTAACTTATTTGCTTTATTGCTTTATTTTTTTTACAAAATATTCTGTTTTGAAACTGTTACAAGATTAAAATAGTGTTCTTTGAATAATTGTCCATTCAAGACAGAATATCGGTATATGATACACGGAGAGATATTTCGAGAGATTATTTTACGGAAGTGCTCCTTGATTTTTAATGCAACGTTCTCGACGTTTCAGGCATTAGGCCGCGCCCCTTTGCTCTAAGGTCTCGAATTCTATACTTTTAGATTATAGAGTCCGAGACTTTAAAGCACGTAAAAATTGTAGCTCTAAAATCTCGCGCTTCCGTGAACTCAGATCTCGAAATTTCGCTCCGTGTTGAGGAAACAATTTTTGAAAAATAGTATATAGTTTTTCTTTTTTTATTCTGTAATTTTCTTCATTGCTCTCTGGGACTAGAGTCGGGGAGTTTGATGTTAAACTGTTTGCAAACTTTTGATTGTAACAATTTAAAGAGATTGCAACTCTGAACTCTGTATTCTACAAATGTGGGCAGAAAATAAACTCCAAAAATCTTTTCATTTGAAAATATCCAACTATACTTAATTGAACCAACCTCAATTGTCCATTTTGTAGGAACTGATTTTTGGATAATTGACCCATATTCTCTGTAATTAAACTGTCATTTGCATTATTCATTTAATTAATTTGATAATTTATTTATGTTTCAGGTAAGTTTTGACTGACATGTTGATATATAATACGTAATAAGTAAACTAGGGCAACTTGGTGAGTTTATACATTTTTATTAAATTACTCCGTATTCAGAACTTTATCTGACTCCCGAAGCTTTTAAAATGATTAATAAGATCCATATCATATGTGAAAGTAAATATAAAATCGAAAACTTATAGGTTCAATAATTAAATGTATTCTCTCCTCAATAATTCAAGGATAAAAATTGTAAATAGTTTATCTCTGGATATTGGAATTTCTGAAAAAAAAACTTTTATCCGTTACCGGGAAAATAGTTGTTAACTCGTGTTTACCTTCTTGACATTTTCGGTTCGCCACCATATTATTGGCATGAGAATATTTTTTCCTATAATTATTAGGAATGGAATTTTAATTAATTTTATCAACTTCTCTCGCCACTTCCGCCTTTTCTACATGATATTTTATATAAATTTTCATTTGTTTTAACTCATTATTAGCTTTTTAATTTAAAACCATTGAAACCGAACAATTAATATCAGTCTAGAATTCGCCTCTTGCCTATTCAAACAACACGCTCGTCCCGCAACTTCTCTCCAAGACGGGTGCTGATGGATCTCTCCAGGAATCATCTCAGGTGGAGAGATCTTTAATCAGTTTTTCCCAATTTCTTGAGGGATGAGATACTGACAACGTTCTACTAGGAACAGGAAATATTTTAGAATATTTTATATTTTGGATTAAGTGAAAATGTGCTTAAGCCTGTAAAAGTTTTCCTTTCCTTTAACTTGATTTTCGCAATATTCAAAGTCCAGAAGCAGCTAGATCTTTGGAAAATCGACCAATAACAATGCAGTTTTCCGTTAAGCGACGCTTTCCCAATGAATTTCACTTGGCTCGCAAATTTTAACGGGTCTTGAGCTCGTTTTATGCCCGACGGCAACGATTTTCCCACTGCTATTACTTCCTTACGATGACGGTGCTTCGCGCAGCGGATATACTCGGCTATCATCTACTTAAATACAAAGCACTTAATTTAGGTACGCTGATATTACCTTTCATACGCACCACCCGGACCACTTTCCTTTCTATTACCGTCCAATATAAGGCATGCCCTGCCCCATAAGCGGCAGAGCGTTCAGAGATGCGACCAACAAAAAACCCTCTGATAAACTCCCTCGAGAAAAGTTTATTGCAGATGCTTGCAAGACCGTAATACTATTTAAGAGATACTTCCCGCCTTCTTTTTAGTATTATTGTTCTCATTCTCCTAGGGACTTACGGCAAGCGGCCAAGAAAGCCACAAAACTTACACGTTTTTTCATTCAACATTATTGCTCAAATTCTCCTCTTATTTTCACGAATTCAATTAAACTTATGACCACTGCCAAAAACGCTTTAGGGTATTCTATTGCAATAAGGTTTTATCTTTCAAGGAGTGTTTTAATGCAGAGGACTGTACTCTCTCAATATAAATCAGTAAACAATTCAATGATTGAAATAGTAGTTAAAAATGTCGTTTGGTAATCAGTGAACCAAAGTGAACCGAAACAAAATTTAACCAAACATGAACTAAAGAAACGTGTTATTATTGTGTTTCCATATAAACAGTTTTTTCATTTTGTTTAAAACATTTCAAAATCACGAGAAAACAATCCAAAATTCTTAAATTTTTTGTGTGAAAAAGCAGAATTACAGCATTAAGAAAAGAAAACAGAAAATATTAACCGATATCAAAAATTCTTTCTTTTTTTTTAATTTGTGCGGATACAAACAAACCAAATGCTTTCCCTCGGCTCAAGCGATTCAACTAACTTTATAATTTTCTCTCTGCTCTAATGTCAGTAACAATTTTAAACTTTCTTCAGACTGCAAGAAGTTTTCAAAAAACTTTTACGTTTAGTTTAAAGTCAAATATATGGTTGGTAATTTAATAATTTTGTTGAAAATTCAACAATTCTATTAAAAAGTAATCCTTTTTGGTTGAAAATGTAACTCTTGAATTTTTAACTGTTAAAGATTGAAGAAAGTTCAAATTTTGAAAATTCAATTGTCGCAAATTGAATTAAAAAAATTTTTCATGGTCTTAAATTAAACTACTTTGTTAAAAATTCGAAAATTGTGTATTCCCGGTCTTTCGCTTATTTTCATGAATAATGGCCCAATTTTCCCTGTTTGGAGAGAATTTTGGTCTCTAAAGTCTGTTGCGTCCAAAAACAAAAAATTTGAGAATGCAAGATATTCATAGCAAATCCCAGTTTCATAACTTTTAAATTGAGGATGTGTTTTCTCATATCTTCGTGTATTAAGTCGGCGCCTATGGTGGAGAAACCGGAATAAGAAGAAAGGGGGCTTGAGTAAAGTAGAATATCGTTCGCTTGCAGAGAGCGAGAAAATAAGGGCGTGTTTACACTGGACGTTTATTGCATGACGTTCAGAGGGTGCGAGTCTCTCAAAAAACGTGTGTACGTGCATGTAAAAACAAGTATGTTTGTTGGTGAAAATCAGTGTAAGTGTCACATGTATGTTTAAAATACACATCTCCACGAACAATGGGGTTGAGGCAAGTGGAGACGAAAGAGATTCATTAAAATATTACTCTTGATGACTCGACACTTTGCTCAGGGCCGAAACTTTATGGACGATATTAAATTTGGACAATAAAAACGTAGGCATCTGCCTAAAAAAAAGACCTAGCAGTATTTCATTGAATGTCAGATAATTTGTAGTCGTTTCTTAATATGAAGGCTTGCGAAATCGAATATATTCTCAAGATCAAAGAACGCGACAATTCGATATAAGAGAACGGCTGCTAGTGTGGCACAGCGCCTAATGTAGAACTTATGTTAGCACCCACAATTAATTCTATTTGTGTGTTCATGATGGCTAGAGAAGAAAATACACAATTTGAAGTAATTGTTTCATCTTTATTCTAAAAAGTCTGTTCAACTACTTTTTTGACGTTCTGTAGTTATTATTAAAGCGAAACAAAAGCAATGAAAAAGAAAGTATTTGCAGTAAAGTTATAAATGTTTGTTCTTTTAGTCAGGATAGATTTTTTATTCCAGGTTATCCCTGATCCACTGTCGCCACACTAACTCATCTATACTCTGCTCAGCGAGAGAATGACGTAAAGATTGCTAAAGCATTAATTTTTTAGAGTGGACTTCCATGTCCGAACTATAAGGAGGATGTGTCACGTCCAGTATAATACAAGTATCTCCTGAAATACATTATTTTGGCTTATACACCTAATACACGTCAAGATGAAGCTTCATTTAACGTTTATCACGCCATCGTTAAACTTTCGATATTTTGTGCATATATTTTTGCCAATTCTCGTTAGTGAAATTTGCATGCATAACTTGGTTTACATAATGCGTAAGACTCTACGGACCACGGCTTCCCACGTTTTCAGGCCAGTTTGGTCCACACGTACCCGGTAATCTTCGGAAACTGTAGCAGGAATAAAATTTCGAGTCGGTGATTCCAAGAAGTGTGCTGGAGAAGCCGGTTTTTGGGACAGCCTCCCTCTCCTAATTTGCGATACTACACCCGAAGGCTTTTGCTTGTTCCCACAACAAGTATATCTCGTTTCCTCCATTCGCATTGAGATCTCCTCCGTCGTTTATTATCAAGTTTGAAGGTAACATTCGGTCATCAGACCGCCTACGCAATATTCATTCTCCCAGGAGTTATTACACCCACCCGCGTCTCTTTCAGATACTCTGGCATGTAAACTAGGCCTTACCAGAAGCGGCACCTCTTTTAGAGGCTAATCCTTTTCATTTTTCTGTATCGACCTTTTTTCGTTGGCCTTAGGCTTTAGATAGCTGTTTTTAATGTCATGCCTTTTACGCCATTTCTGTCACTCGTGGATTCCACGAAATTCTAATCGGATTCATAATCCCTGTTATATGGGAGTGCCACCTGATGTAGCGCATCAAAATGTATCGGTCAATGTAAAGAATAATACAGTGAAGTCTCACCTATTTCAGTGGCTTTAAAACTTAAGGATTCTTTTATTTTAATGCTGTAAGGGCCCCCATCTCTGCCGGGATCTGGCAGGTTATTTTTGTCAATCGACGTCCATTGGCTTCCCCGCCCTTGTATCGATACGCCTGTCTGAACTGCTGCCAATTGGAAATATAATATGAGCAATCTTCGCATGTGAGTACCCGCGTACTGCGCCTTTCCGCCACGCTGTATTTATTGCGCAGTGTAATGTGACGCCTGTCACAGAAATATCAAAAAGGAATGTGCTTTAGGTGAGGCAACCCATCCATCGCCGATTGCGCCAAGAATTCACCAGTTTGTCCGCGCGGATAGGTTGCGTTTTTACGACTTTAGAAGCGGGTTTGGGGCAGTTATTTAAATTAATAGCTTGTACTTTCTTGTCAGGGAAATGAAAAGTTTGTCAAGAAAAAGTTAGGGAATTTTGAAAATGAAGATTGCGGCTACCCTTATTTAATATATTTGTTAGTCATTTATTTGTCTAGTATTTCTCTGTTTCTTTTATTTTTCGTTGCTTCCACCTGACCATTATATTTTCAGTAACAAATTTTATTATTTGGTTGCAAATTTAACAATTTTATTTAAAATTAATCCTTTTTGATTTAAAATGTAAGTGTTTTTTTTAATTCCTCTTTTTGCGTTAAAAACATGAATGAAATATTTTTCGGTCGAAAATTAAACATATTTTAAACTTCATCGTTTCGGTTTAAAAATTCATCTATTTTGCCAGACATTTTTTGTTGTTGTTGTTAAAAATTCAACTGTTTGGTAAAAAATTAATCTCTCGATTAAATTCGACTGTTATTTATTTGAAATTAAAATTTATTATTTTTTTCGTTGAAATGTCTGCTATTACAGTATTTGTTGAGAATTTATAATTATCGTTGAAAATTGAATTTCTTGATTAAAGGTTTAACCACTTTGTTAAAAAAATTTTTTTCAAATTTTAAGTCTTAGTTAAAAATTCATCGCTTTGGATAAAAATTAGTTTTTTATAAAAAGTAAGTTTTTCATTAAAAATTTGACATTTTACGGTTAAAAATTCATAATTTTACTTAAAATTCATCTAGTTGGTTGCAAGTTTATCTGTATTGTTAAAAACTCATTTTTTATGTTTGGAAAACAAATTTAACTGAAAATGTAGCTATTCTACTATTGGTTAAATATTGATATTTTTAAGTTGGTTTTTTTTTATTATTTTGGTGAAGATTCATCATTTTTGTGAAAAATCCATATATTTGGTAGAAGATGGAACTATTTTTTTGATTAATCGTATTTTAAGTAAAAAATTAATATTTGCGGGTTGAAAACTCAACTGTTTAGTTGAAAATTCATCTCTTTGATTGAAAATTTGTATTTTTTAATTGAAAATTTAACCACCTGTTTGAATATTCATGTATATTGATTACATTTCTTGTATGTAGAAAAATAATCTTCTTCGCTAAAAATTCGTCTTTTTGGTTGTAAATTAATTATTTTTACTGAAAATTGAAGTTTACTATTTTTTTGTTTTAATTTTTTTTTAATTCAACTGCTTGTTTGAATAATCATTTTTTTTGTTGAAAAATTTCCTTTTTTGGTAGAAAAATACTCTTTTTGGTACAAAATCACTTGAAAATTAAATTATTTTGTAGAAAATTCAGGCATTGTTAAAAAATTCATCTATTTGGGTGGACAATTCAATTGTTTTGTTGAATATTCGCCTATTTGGACAGAAAATTCGTCCTTCCCTAATTAAAAAGTCATATTTACTTTTGTTCAACATGCACATTATTCGGTGAAAAGTCAGCTTTTCGAATTAAACTCAACTGTTTGGTTGAAATTGAAACTGCTTTTGGTTCGTTCTTTTGGATTGCAAATAGAAGTAAAAGCCATATTTTTCACAATAAATAAATTTGACATTTTCAAATTTCAATTTGAAACTTTAATCTCGTTTAAAAAAAACTCAATGTTGATCTTTGTATATTAATGGTCACGAAAAATAAAAAATAGCTCCAATTTCTTCTAATTCATTAAGTACCCGAGTCGTAACTGCACAAATTGTCAGAAAAGTACTAATAACTACTATTAGTTCTTAGATTTCTCCTACATTTTCGATTTACAGAGAATTGAAAAAAATTTTTCTCCGTTTTCTGCGTCTATGGGTATGTAGCACTCCTTTCTTCTTTAGCACTTGTCACCTTCTCAAATAGATCCTTCGCTCCCCTGTTTGCAGCTTCCACTCGTACCCCTCGACATGTTTCATTATACGCGTCCCGCAAAAGCGACCACACTGCTAAGAGCCTTCCCGCCCGCGATTTATTTTCGTGCAAACATGTATGACAACGGTGTGTGGAGGTGCACGTAGCCGGGGATGATTGTGGCCGGTGTGGGTATACACCGTGAATAATAAATACAGCCAGTATTGCGATAAAGCCTTGCCACATGTTATTACTATATTACAAGAGAGCGTAGCGACGGCAGAGGCGTTCCAAGTCCACCTCTGCTGGAGGGTGCAGTCGACTAAGAGCCTTTCAGGTTCTATACCAACTTTCCATCTTTCTCTTCTGGAAGCGCGTGTCCTACCCATGTGTATGCGAATTTCGATCACGCGACTTTGCGTGCAAAACTTCTTCGTGCCCCCGCCCCCTCCTCCGACTCTACCCCCTCAGCCTCTTTCACCGCATGTCCTCGAATGCCCCCTGAAGATTACCAGTAACGTACTAACAAGGAAGGTTGTAAAATCATTTTACCCTTTCTGTAATTGGGTTGTCATAATAAAGTAGCTTCAGGGTGGCCAGTGGACCGAAAAAAAACGGGAACATTACGAGGAGGAATTTTTTGGTGCTTTTAACGAACAAAAATATCTGAGGCGTACGAGCAAATAAAAAATGTATTAAGATCACTGAATCTGTTCGCATCACAAAGAAAATGAAGGTACGAAATGTTGCGGGTAATTTGTCAAGCAGGGTAATCGCGAGTTGGGTACACCAAACCGAGGTAAACTTTCCGCGAATTGAAGATATCTGCGGCGGACTTCGAATATCTCTCGAACTTGGGGTACGAAATGTCGAGTTATTTTGTTTATTTTGTTCAGCATTTCATACCCCAAGAATCTGATACTTCTTACCCCAAGTTGTGTCGGTATATCGTACTCTATATCATAGGAAACATTACCTTTAAAAATGGAGACAATTGAGCAATTTTCTTGTTGCAGTGTATCATTGACACTGCGACGAGCAATTTGTTTCAGGTATTTTCCAGAAAGAACTTAATTTTCAAACAATTAGTAATTTAATGTCCTTTGAAATTGTTAAATTTTCAAGAAAATAGACGATTTTTCTACAGAACATTTGGATTTTCCACCCGAAAATATGAATATTTAACTAAAATAATGAATCTTCAACGAAAAAGTAGAAGATTAATTCTCTACCAAAGAAAACAAATTTTCAACAGATTGCATGATTTTTTAAGTAAATAGTTAAATTTTCAATTATTATGGAAAAGATCAATTTGCATCTATAAATAGAATATTTACATTTTTAGTTATAGAAAAATTAATTCTCAACCAAACAGTATTTTCGACGAAATACATACATTTGCAACCAACATTCAACCCAAAAGATGTTTTTTAACCAAGAATATTGATTTTCTAAAAATTAAATAGTTTCAATTTCTACAAAGAGATGAATCGTCAAAAAAGTAATTGCATTTTCTCCCAAATCAATTTTCAATCAAATAGTAGAATTTTTAACAAAACAAAATGAATTGCAAACCAAAAATCTAATCGTTGACATTCTAACCAAAAAGAAATAACTTTCAGCCAAAAAAGTTGGATTTTCTTATTGGGCTGTATTAATTCAATTTGCATTTAAGTGAGAAAAGCGGAAGCTTCTCGAAGCAATTTTGAAACTCCATTGAAAAAAATGGTTTAGCTTTTCCAACTACATTTTTACCTAAACTTCTAGCTGAGACAGCTAATCCATTTTTTTCAGTGTTATTAAGTCATTATTGAACTGTACCATTATATAGGACCATTTTTCGAAAAGTTCGGAAACTTTTTTTCAAATTTATCAGCAGGAAATATATTGAACTTTATTAAGTTCCATCGAACTTCCATCGGACCCCCTGCTTCCAACCACTGTGTTTGGTGTGAGCTGTATGGTGAGGCCGCTCTCCCTCACACTCGCCCCATCCTTCCTGT
>JAAAKG020149071.1:0-10124 GCA_010014905.2 Druon quercuslanigerum | reverse complement strand
TTTCCGGGTTTTGTGTTTTTGAAATGGTGTATTTGTGTGTGTGTGTGTGTGTGTGTGTGTGTGTGTGTGTGTGTGTGTGTGTGTGTGTGCGTGTGTGTGCGCAACATATAGCATATGTGCATGACATAAGGAAAAATATTGGATTAATTAAAATTAATTAATTTAATTAATTTTCAATAACATTTTAATTTGTGGTAAATAATTAATAATAAATTAAAATAAATTAAATTAAAATAATTAATAAATGTATTGTAAAAAAATTTTTTATTGTTTATTTATATGCTTTATGACAATTGCAATTTTATAATTATATGAACTGTGATTTTTAATTGTAATAATAATTTCGAAAAGTTAAAACGATCATTTCGGACGAAGAATGTTTTTTTATACCAAAAAAGAGGAATTTTTAATCAAAAAAGATAAATTTGCAGTTAAACAAATTAATTTTTAACAAATATAATAGAATATTAAACTGGGTTACATTTATTTAAATTAAAAATTTTAACTTAAAAGATGAATTTTCAACCAAAAAGTTTGATTTTTTAACAAAAAAAGGGATTTTTCAACAATAAAAATATGAACTTTCAACTAAAGGAGATACATTTTCAACTTTTAAATACATTTTTAAATTTTAAGTTTAATTTTAAAAAAAATCATTAACAAAATGATAAAATTTTCAACAAAAAAATGAGTTTTCAACCAAAAAGAAAAATATTCTGTCAGAAAAGAGGAATTTTCAGCTAAAAAAATACATTTTTTAAATTCGAAATTTTTATTAAATACAAATATTATTCAGTTGTTTCCCCTCATATTTTAAATTTATTAAAAACTGAATTTTAATTTTTAATTAAAATATTTTTCTTTAGTCTAAAAACTGATAAACTGAATTAATAGAACCCAAAATATCTTGTATTTTTTGGTTGTAAGTTAATTATTTATTTAATTTTTTTTTGAAAAGTCTACAATTATATATTTGTTTATTTATTTGTATTAGTTAACATTTGTCTTTAAAATTAATATTTTCGAGTTGAATATTCAAATATTTTGTAAAAAATTTTGTTGTTTCGGCTTGAAAAAGTAACAATTTTGGTACAACAATTATTCTTTCTTGGATAAAAAATTTTTTTGGGTTAAAAATTCGTTTTTACGTTTCGAAAATTCGTCCTTGTTATCAAAATTGCATAATTTTTTATTAAAAATTAAATGTGTTTTGGATAAAGATACCATTTAAAAATTCGTCTTTTTTATTAAATTCTACTGGCTTTTGATTTAAAATAAAAAATTTTTTTTGTTGTAATATCAAAATTTATCAAATTGATTATTTCCTTTTTTAACTGAAAAATCTTTCTTGATTAAAAATGTAACTCTTCCTGAAAATTCGTCTTTTTTAGATTAAAAATTCTTCTTTTTTTATAAAAATTCAAGTGTTTTATTGTAATTTAATCTTTTTTTTAAGGGTTCAATTATTTTGTTGAAAAATCTTTTTCGGTTAAAATAGCAACTATCTAAATTTTCGTTGAGAAATCATCTTTTTGCCTTGAAAATTAAACAATTTGATTAAAAAAATTAACTATTTTGTAGAAAAATATGTTGCTTTTTGTAACTGTTTCATAAAAAAATTCTCCTTTCGGGTTCTAATATTTAACAATTTTTTAAACATTTACTCTTTTTTTCGACCGAAAAAAGTTAAATTTAAAAATATTAGCATTAAAACTTTTTTCTTCATAAATAATAATTTTTTTTTAATTCTTCTAAATTCATTATAAATAATAAATAATAATAAAATGATGAGTGTAATAAGCTAAAGTAGAAGACAATTTTTTAATTCTGTAAAAAAAAATTACAAACAAAAATGTTTAATTTCCTTTTTTCGAATAATGGAAAAAACTATTAAAATAATAAGTATTTTGTTAACTCAGGGTTATTTTATATCTAATTTTTAAATTCATTATTATCACATTTTAATCATTGTTAGTAATATGAATAAAAATATTCTTGTTTTTTTTTTAATAAATTGGTAAATTCAATCATTATTTGAAATATTATATACTGTTATTTGAATTTTAATTAATTTAATAATCCTAAATTTATAGTACTAAATTCATAGAATGAAAGAAGAAATTAAAATTATTTTTTTTTTCAGCAAATGCATCATTTCTGGTTGTCTTTTTTATCCTAATCGCCCTAACGATGGCACAACTATCACGTAAGTAGAAATTATTAAAAAATTATCTTTATTTAAATAAAGAAAGCAATATATCTTCCAATTTTTTACTGCAAGAGATCAATTTTCAACAACGTCAAAAAAACGAATTTTTAACAAAGCAATTAAATTTTTAACCAAGAGATGAAATTTCAAAATAAAATAGAATTTTTAATATTTCAATCAAAGAAGATTTTAATTTTAAATTAAAAAAAAAGTTCAATTAAACTAAAAAAGACAAATTTTCGACAAAACAGTTCAATTTTTAGTTTCAAAATTTTATTTTTTACAAAGAAAACAAATTTTTAACAAAGTAATTAAATTTTTCCCAAAAATTAATCTTTAAAGAAAATAAAATATTTAATTTTTTAATCAAAGAAGATTTTAATTTGAAATTTGAAAAAATAGTTGAATTAAACGAATAAAAGACAAATTTTGAACAAAACAGTTCAATTTTAGTTTTAAAAATTCATTTTTTACAAAGAAAACGAATTTTTAACAAAGTAATTAAATTTTTAACCAAAAATTAATCTTTAAAGAAAATCGAATATTTAATTTTTGAATCAAAGAAGATTTTAATTTTGAATAAAAAAAAAAGTTGAATTTAACCAAAACAGGCAAATTTTAAACAAAACAGTTCAATTTTCAGTTTCAAAAATTCATTTTCGACCAAGAAAACGAATTTTTAACAAAGTTGAAATTTCAATCTAAAAAAGTAAATTTTTAACAAAGAAATATGACTTTTCTAGAAAAAAGTCTTTTAAATCTAAATAACAAATTTTCTATTTAAAGTAGTTTAATTTTCGAAATAATTAAATTTTTACAAATTGTTTTAACAAAACAGTTGAGTTTTCAATCTAAAAAAGTTAATTTTAAACTAAATGGTCGAATTTTAAAACAAGAATTAGTTTGTTTATAAGTTAGTTGAATTTTCAACCGAAAAATTTGAATTTTCAACCGGAAAATTTGAATTTTCAACAAAAAAGTTATTTTTCAACAAAGAAAGATGACTTTTCTAGAAAAAAAATGTTTTGAATCTAAATAAAAAATTTAACAAATTTTTAATTTTCGAAATAATTAAATTTTAACAAATTTTTTAAACAAAACAGTTGAATTTTTAATCTACAAAAGTTAATTTTCAAGCAAATGGTCGAATTTAAAAATAAAATTTTTTTTTTAATGTTAGTTGAATTTTCAACAAAAAAATTTATTTTCAATAAAGAAAGATGACTTTTCCAGAAAATAAAGTGTTTTAAATCTAAATAATAAATTTTCTATCCAAAGTAGCTTAATTTTCAAAATAATTAAATTTTAACCATTTTTTTTAACAAAAAAGTTGAATTTTCAATCTACGAAAGTTAATTATAAACTAAATAGTCGAATTTAAAAAAAAATTATTTTTTTAAAAGTTAGTTGAATTGTCTACAAGAAAATTTGAATTTTCAACAAAGAAAGATGACTTTTCTAGCAAAAAAAGTTTTTTAAATCTAAATAACAAATTTTCTATTTAAAGTAGTTTAATTTTCGAAATAATTAAATTTTTACAAATTTTTTTAACAAAACAGTTGAATTTTCAATATATAAAAGTTAATTTTCAACCAAATGGTCGAATTTTAAAACAAACATTATTATCTTTAAATGTTAGTTGAATTTTCAACAAAAAAAGATGACTTTTGTAGCAAAAAAAGTGTTTTAAATCTAAATAACAAATTTTCTATCCAGCTAATTTAATTTTCGAAATAATTAAATTTAAAAATTTTTTAAAACAAAACTTTCGAATTTTCAATCTACAAAAGTTAATTTTAAGCTAAATGGTCGAATTTTAAAACAAGAATTATTATTTTTAAAAGTTAGTTGAATCTAAATAACAAATTTTCTATTTAAAGTAGTTTAATTTTCGAAATAATTAGATTTTTACAAATTTTTTTAACAAAACAGTTGAATTTTCAATATATAAAAGTTAATTTTCAACCAAATGGTCGAATTTTAAAACAAACATTATTATTTTTAAATGTTAGTTGAATTTTCAACAAAAAAGTTTACTTTCAACAAAAAAAGATGACTTTTGTAGCAAAAAAGTGTTTTGAATATAAATAACAAATTTTCTATCCAAAGTAGTTAAATTTTCAAAATAATTAAATTTTAAAAAATTTAGTAACAAAACAGTTGAATTTTCAATCTGCAAAAGTTAACCTTAAACTAAATGGTCGAATTTTAAAACAAGAATTATTATTTTTAAAATTTAGTTGAATTTTCAACCGGAAAATTTGAATTTTCAACAAAAAAGTTTATTTTCAACAAAGAAAGATGACTTTTCTAGCAAAAAAGTTTTTTAAATCTAAACAACAAATTTAACAAATTTTTAATTTTCGAAATAATTAAATTTTAACAAATTTTTTGAACAAAACAGTTTAATTTTCAAACTACAAAAGTTAATTTTCAACCAAATGGTCGAATTTAAAACAAGAATTATTATTTTTTAAAGATAGTTGAATTTTCAACAAAAAAGTTTATTTTCGACAAAGAAAGATGCCTTTTCTAGCAAAAAAAGTGTTTTTAATCTTAATAACAAATTTTCTATCCAAAGTAGTTTAATTTTCGAAATAATTAAATTTTATCAATTTTTTTAAACAACACAGTTGAATTTTCAATCTACAAAAGTTAATTTTAATCTAATTGGTCGAATTTTAAAACAAGAATTATTATTTTTAAAAGTTAGTTGAATCTAAATAACAAATTTTCTATTTAAAGTAGTTTAATTTTCGAAATAATTAAATTTTATCAATTTTTTTAAACAACACAGTTGAATTTTCAATATACAAAAGTTAATTTTAATCTAATTGGTCGAATTTTAAAACAAGAATTATTATTTTTATAAGTTAGTTGAATTTAAAAAAAAAAATTTGAATTTTCAACAAAAAAGTTTATTTTCAGCAAAGAAAGTTGACTTTTCTAGTAAAAAAGTGTTTTAATTCTAAATAAAAAATTTGTAAACAAATAGTAAAATTTCTAGCTAAAAGATAAATATAAATTTAATTTCATTTAATGAAATAAATTAAATAATATTAAGTAAGAAATAATAATTAATTTAATTTCATTATAAATTTTGAATGTATCTGAATTTTTAAACTTTTGGAAATTTTTCCAAATCTTTTTTCATCTTTAAATATTGATCCAACTACAATATAAAATAATACATTATAAGTTTATTTCCAATATAAATATGCAATATTTATTTATTATTAAAAAATATAAATTAGCGAATATTTAAGAACAGATTCTAATTTGAAACTATAGCAAAGAAAAAAGTTTCGTTAATTTGAACGTTCAGAAGTTCAAAAATGAATTTTGACCCAAAATTATAGTAGTAGAATTGTCAACAAAATAGTTCAGATTTATCCAAATAGTTGAGTTTTCAATAAAAGCGATAAATGTTCAACAAAAATCGAGTAATTAAATTTTTAGTTCAGAAAATTAATTTGCAACAACAAAAAACTGCATTTTTAACAAAATAGTGAAATTTTCAACCAAAAAAATAAGTTTTAAATGAATTAGTTTTACTTTTAAAATTTCAACCAAGTATTTGCATTTTCAAAGAAAAGAGATGAATTTTCAATGAAAAATATAATAGTTCGAAATTTGAATTTAACAATCCTTTTAATACGTAATACTGACTCATTGTTCTCTGCTCAACGAGAGTCGAGAGAAGAGTTTTACATTTACACCCACATGAATGTATGCATTATCAGCTCAGTAATTCGTGACAAGGTCAATCACTAACATTTGCACAAACAATATGTTATGTTGATATCATGCAACACGCTTATTTGCAAAGAATAATTTAACAATTTATTAGCTCAATAAAACAGAAATTGGTTTTGTTTTTATGTTTTAAACAAAGAACATTTATTTTTATCCTGTGTCTTAACTTATTAAATAAAACTGTTATCAATTCTGCAAAGTTCATTAACAGAGCAGCATTGTTTATAATTTTCTCAAGAGGGCAATTTTTAGATTTTTTGCTTTCAAATTTACCGCCAATTCTGGCGCCCTCTGGCTTCCGCGTCTAGTAATTAGGTTGACACGAAGAAGATGACGTGAGCCGTAATTGAATTAAACCTAATTTCAGTGATCAGTTTTAAAATACAAGTAAGAAACTTAACTAACGAAAAATTCATATTTAAAAAAAAAAATTTATAGTGCTGAATATTTATTTAATTCTTTCTTTCTTCCTAACCTCGAATAACATTGTTTCATTAATTGCTAGGAAATTGTAGCAACAATGATTATATCTTTTTGGCAATCTACAGACGAGAATTATTTTAAATTGATTTGATTTTCAAAGTTTATTTTACCCTTTACGATGAGTTTTTAAAGCCGAATAAAGTTAACAATTTCTCTCCTAAAGTATGATTTTTAAACCAGAATACGACCAGTTTACCGTGACGTTTTTAGCTGAATCCCGGCCAGTGCCCGGTTAAGACTGCCCATGTAGAAAATTCCGATCGGGGGTTTAGTAGGGCCCTGGGTAGATTTCCCTATTTCAAATCCGGCGCTCTTCGGGTAAAATGGAGAGGGCCTGAATAATTCTATAACGCTGTTTTAGTCAGGTACTGGCTAGAACTTCTGAGCAGGCCCTGAAGAGAGTGCCCTTTAATGTCCCGACGATTAGTAGGGCCCTGTATAGAGCCTTTTTATTACCTGATGAATATTTAATTGAGTTGAATATTTAATTTATATGAGAAAAAAGGTATTCAAAAAATAAACATTCGTTTATTGCGAGAATTCACAACACTCAAGGAATTTGCGAAATTGACTGTAATCACGGAATTCATGTAACGCCCGAAATTTACAGAATCCAAGCAATTAATGGAATTCACAGAACTTAAGAGAATTAAGGAATTCACGAAAATTATGGAACTCAAGATATCGGAGGAATTCACGGAATTCAAGGAATTGGAGGAATTAATAAAATTTACGGAATTCACGCAATTCACGTAATTTATGGATTTCAGGGAATTCAAGAAATTTTATGAATTCACGGAATTTATGGAATCAAAGGAATTCACGGAATTTATGGAATTTACTGAATTGATAGAATTCAAAGAATTTACGAAAATGGAATTTACGAAATTCAAGATATTCATCGAATTTATGGAACTCACGAAATACGCTTAATTTATGGAATTCGCGGAATTCATGGAATTCACAGAATTAAAAAAACTGAAGAAATTTGCGAAATTGACTGTTATTGCGGAGTTAAAGGAATTCGCGGAATTCATGTAACGCCCGGAATTCACGGAATCCAAGGAATCCAAGTAATTAACGGAATTCACAGAATTTAAGGGAATAAAGGAATTCACGAAAATTATGCAATTCAAGAAATTGTAGGAATTCATCAAATTCACGGAATTCAAGCAATTTACGTATTTTATGGATTTCAGGGAACTCAAGGAAACCGAGGAATTCATGAAATTTAACGAGATCAACGGAATTTATCAAGTTAAAGGAATTCACGGCAGTTATGGAATTTACGGAATAGATGGAATTCAAAGAATTTAGCAAAATGGAAAATGGAATTTACCAAATTCATGATATTCATTGAATTTACGGAATTTTCGAAATACGCTTAATTTATGGAATTCACGGCATACACGAAACTAAAGGAATTTGCGAAATTGACTGTGATCATGGAATTTACGGAATGCGCGGAATTCATGTAACGCACGGAATTCACGGACTTCAAGTAATTAACGGAATTCACAAAATTTAAGGGAATGAGGGAATTCACGAAAAGTATGGAATTCAGGAAATTGGAGGAATTAATAAAATTTACGGAATTCACGCAATTCACGTAATTTATGGATTTCAGGGAATTCAAGAAATTTTATGAATTCACGGAATTTATGGAATCAAAGGAATTCACGGAATTTATGGAATTTACTGAATTGATAGAATTCAAAGAATTTACGAAAATGGAATTTACGAAATTCAAGATATTCATCGAATTTATGGAACTCACGAAATACGCTTAATTTATGGAATTCGCGGAATTCATGGAATTCACAGAATTAAAAAAACTGAAGAAATTTGCGAAATTGACTGTTATTGCGGAGTTAAAGGAATTCGCGGAATTCATGTAACGCCCGGAATTCACGGAATCCAAGGAATCCAAGTAATTAACGGAATTCACAGAATTTAAGGGAATAAAGGAATTCACGAAAATTATGCAATTCAAGAAATTGTAGGAATTCATCAAATTCACGGAATTCAAGCAATTTACGTATTTTATGGATTTCAGGGAACTCAAGGAAACCGAGGAATTCATGAAATTTAACGAGATCAACGGAATTTATCAAGTTAAAGGAATTCACGGCAGTTATGGAATTTACGGAATAGATGGAATTCAAAGAATTTAGCAAAATGGAAAATGGAATTTACCAAATTCATGATATTCATTGAATTTACGGAATTTTCGAAATACGCTTAATTTATGGAATTCACGGCATACACGAAACTAAAGGAATTTGCGAAATTGACTGTGATCATGGAATTTACGGAATGCGCGGAATTCATGTAACGCACGGAATTCACGGACTTCAAGTAATTAACGGAATTCACAAAATTTAAGGGAATGAGGGAATTCACGAAAAGTATGGAATTCAGGAAATTGGAGGAATTCATGGAATTCAAGAAATTGGAGGAATGCACGGAATTCAAGCAATTTACGGAATTTTGTGTATTTCAGGGAATTCAAGGTATTCACGGAATTCAGGAAAATCGCGGAATTCAGGAAAATCACGGAATCCATGGATTTCGGGGAATTAGTGTAATTCACCGATTTCATGGAATTCACAGCATTCAAGCAATGCACGAAATTTAACTAATTCGTGAAATTCAATGATATCACGAATTCCATGAATTACTTGCATTCCATAAATTCCGTCAATTCGTTAAATTTCTTGAATTCCATAAATTCCATAATTTTCGTGAATTCCTTCATTCCCTCAAATTCTGTGAATTCCGTTAAGTACTTAGAGAGTCAGTGAATTCAAGGAATTCATAAAATTCACGAAATTCAAGGAATTTACGGAATTTGTGGATTTCAGGGAATTCAAGGAAATCACGGAATTCAAGAAATTCTAGGAATTCACGGAATCCAAGGAATTTAACGTATTCACGGAATTTATGTTATGCAAGCAATTCTTGAAATTCGTAATATCATTGAATTTTCATGAATTTCACGAATTAGTTAAATTCCGTGCATTGCTTGAATGCTGTGAATTCCATGAATTCGGTGAATTACACTAATTCCTCGAAATCCATGGATTGCGTAAGGACCTTGAATTCCGCGAATTATTTGAATTCCGTTAATTCTTTGATTTTTCTGAATTCCTTAAATTTCGTAAATTCCATGATTTTCTTAAATTCCAAGACTTCTGTAAATTCCAGGAATTCCGTGAAGTTTTTGAATTCTATAAGTTCTGCGAATTCCGTAAATTCCATGAAGTCCGTAAATTCCTTAAATTCGGGAAATTCCATCAATTCTTTGAATCTCCTGAATTCCTTGTTTTCCGTACTTTTTTGTTTTCCGCTGTGAAAAAGATCTTTTCATTGAATAAAAAATATTATTTGTTTGATACCTTTTGTTTGATTCAAACAAATGATTTCAGTAAGCCAAAGAATTTTGTTTAAACGCCATATACTTAAATTAAAGAAAGTATATATTTGATTCAAACCAATAGTAGTTCTTCTTGTGTTCGCGTTAGTCCCGGGGCACTGCAGCGCCACTTAGTTTTAGACATTCAAAATGGTGGTTGCATCGTGGAATGTGTCAGTGTGTTTCAGGCCCTCTCAACTCTAATGGACGAATATGAAGATTTATGATTATTATTTTAGGCGTAGTACAAGTTGCGGCCAA
>JAAAKG020149070.1:0-10125 GCA_010014905.2 Druon quercuslanigerum | reverse complement strand
TTAATGCTATTCTAGAGATGAGAAAGTTGACAAAAATAGTGGAAAGAGCCTGAAGGCTAGATAATACACTTTCAGTTCCTAAAATAAAAATATTCTTTAGCATAGTCTAAACATCCTGCCCACTGTTGAAAGAACACTTTCAACTAGAATAATAATATTTCCTTAAAACCACAATGCGAATACAATTGCCACACATATGCAAGTACAATAAGCAATTCCTAGATTACGGGTATTATTGTTATATACATATACATAGATTGGATGTAGGATACATGTTAATGATTAGATATACAAATAGTAAAGCAGTAAATAATACTTCATATGCCTGAAGTAGGTATGAATAATGAATATTATGCTTAGAAAATTTTGTAAATTCACTGCGAATTATCAACTCACTTATGTAGTTACTGTGGCTATAGTTCACAGTTTTACGTACGACGTTATCAAGTTCATGTTTATAAGCAATCAATAAATAACAGTATATAATTTATAATCAATTGTACGTATGGTAAAAGGAATGAAGAAAAGATTATTCAAAAGGTAAAATACAAATTTTTGCGACTGGTCGTTTGGCGACAGATTTGACCAGACGCACTGAGACAGTTCTGTAATCCAAGAAGCCAGTTCAAAGGTGATAGATCATTTTCCCGATCAATAACCATTGTCCCTGGAACAAGGCGGTTCGCTACTGGCTGGGCCCATTTTTGACGTTGTTGCAGCTGATTTAAATATTCCCTTTGCCAGCGCTGCCAAAAATGCTGGGTCATTTGCTGCAAATGCTGGTATCGATTGAGCCGATTTTGTGACAGATCACGTAGATCTGGCCCTGGGATTGCGGTGAGCCATTCTCGAATTAGGAAATGCCCGGGAGTTAAAGGAGTAAGGTCATTGGGATCATTTGAGATTGGGGGCAGGGGACGTGAATTCAAACATGCTTCAACTTGCGTTAACAAAGTATACAGTTCTTCGTAGGTGAGTCTCGTTTCTCCCACTACACGATGCACATGTTTTTTCGCGGATTTCACTGCGGCTTCCCATAAGCCTTCAAATGTGGTGCACTGGGAGGTATCATGTGCCACGAAATTTGTCGATTCGCAAGAAAGTCATGCACATTACTTTGAAATTCGCTATAAGACAATAGAGCTCTTAATTCATTTAGTTCGTTGCGGGCTCCTACAAAATTTTTGCCGTTATCAGAATGGATATGTTTACATAGACCTCGTCGAGAGATAAAACGTCGCATACAATTTAAAAACGTATCAGTTGGCAAATCGTTTGCTAGTTCTATATGTACCGCTTTTGTTGTAAAACACACAAAAATGCACATATATGCCTTGAGCTTAATACGACTACGCGGTCTGTCTATAAGGTAAAAAGGCCCAACATAATTGACTCCTGATGTGTAGAATGGTCGCTCTGGAGTGACCCTAGAAGATGGTAGATTTGCCATGATGTACTCAGTCCCTATCGGCTTAACATTGAAACATGTAAGGCATTTTCGTAATACCCCTTTTACCGAGTTTTTGCATGCTATTGGCCAATATTGAGTTCTCAAAGATGCTATAACGGTTTGGCATCATGCGTGCAATAAACGCACATGTTCATGCGATATTATTAATAAAGTCAGCGGATTATTTGTTGATAGAACGATCAGATGTTTCTGACCGTACGGTACTGGTGCATTGACGAGGCGTCCGCCCACCCTGAGGAGACCTTCCGTATCGATGAATGGTGACAATGATAAAAAATTAGACTTCTTTGAAATTTGCCCAATTTCCTGAATATCTCTTATTTCTGTTGGGAAATCTTGGGCCTGGGCGAGCTTTAAAAGGGAGATACGCGCACGAGCCAATTCTTCGGGTTGGAGATTTCCAAGCTTTTTGTTGGCCTTTGCCGCTGCAAGATTTCTAGGAAAACAAAGACAATATGCTGTAACTTTAATCTCACGAGTTAATGACGAGTAATGCTTGAGTAGTGAGAAATCTAATTCGGAAGTTACAACAAGCACAAGTTCACATTTACGTTCTTCTGGCACATCCTTCACATATAAAGTTCTTTGAGGTGGCCAGAGGTTTGAGTTTCGGGATAGCCAGGATGGCCCATTCCACCAAAGTTTGCAATCGCGCAAATCTTCCGGGTTGATACCTCTTGAGATGACGTCAGCTGGATTATCCTGTGACATCACGTGGTGCCAGATGTCATATGTCAAGTTTTGAATCTCACTGGTGCGGTTTGCAATATACGTTTTCCAGCGACTAGACGACGACTGGATCCAATACAGAGTGATTGTTGAGTCAGTCTAGAAGTGAGTTTCATCAATTTTTAAAGTCAGCGCTGTGCTGATAGATACGAATAATTGTGCAAGGACCAAGGCAGCCTGAAGTTCTAGTCGTGGGAGAGATATTTTCTTTAATGGGGCGAAAAGTGATTTGGCACATAGTAAATGTACAGTGTGATTGCCGTACCGATCTGTCGTTCTGAAGTTAATGGACGCGCCATATGTCACCTCTGAGGCATCGCTGAATCCGTGCAGTTGTATGGCATTCGGATTATCGCAAAGAACCCATCTTCTCACGGAAATCTCATTTAACTTAATGAATTGATTACTAAAATAATTCTAAATAGTATGTAGATTTTGTGGCAGGGCTTTATCCCAATCAATCTGTAATTTCCACAATTTTTGAATAATTATCTTAGCCCTGAGAACGACCGGTCCGACTAGACCTAAAGGGTCGAAGATTTGCGCTGCCTTTGACAAAATTGTCTTTTTTGTGATTATTTTCAAAGGATTTTCTTAAACTGAGTAGCGTAGAGTCTCAAGCGTAGAACTCCATAAAAGTCCAAGAAGTTTAGGGTCTTTGTCACCCTGAATTAATTTTACAGATAGTGCATGCTGATTGTTTGCAAGAACTCTAGGATCGTTGCATGCCCATTTACGTAGTTCGAGTCCTGCGGAATTCAAAAGTTGAGTTAGTTCCTTCTTGAGTTGTTGAGCCCCTTTTATAGAGTCAACTTCCGTCGCGAGATCGTCAACATAAAAGTCCATGATTATGACATCACTAGCGATGAGAAAGTCTTTCTTGTTTTCTTCTACGATCTGCCGTAATGTTCGAGTTGCTAAAATTGGTGCTGAGGCTGTTCCGTACGTCACTGTGGTAAGCTAAAAGTGCTGAATTTCTTGAGATGGGTCACGCCTCCATAAAATTCGCTGCAAATCTTGCTGGTCTTTATTAATTTTAATCAGTCGATACATCTGAGTACTGTCGCCAGAAAGAACAATACGATGTTGACGAAATCTCAGGAGAATAGAAAAAAGATCATTTTGAACGACAGGTCCGACGGATTGAACGTCGTTGAGTGAGAATCCGAATGAGGTCTTGGCAGAGCCGTCGAATACTACACGGACTTTGGTCGTGATACTGCTTTCCTTGAAAACCGCGTGATGTGGGAGATAAAAAATTTTTCTTCGTATCGCAGAGTCCACCCTACATTGCTCAATAAAATTCCTAACTTTAGTAGGAATGTCAAAGTATGCATTTTCGAATTCTTCGCCATCCACTGCTTGTGCCTCACTCGTAATTTCATCATTGATAACCCATTGTTCAATTGCGGTTTGTAACAGATCATATTTTTTGTAAAGTGTTTCGAAATCCTGTTGTCGCGCTGGTAGTGAGCCTACACCGGACGTCCTGTCATGTTCAGCGAAGACATTTTTAAATCGTGTTAATGCCGCTTTGATTGGCACTCGCTTGGACATTAACTCAATTAGTTCTGTCATTTTTTTATGCAAGTTGAAAGTTTGAATTCAAGGAAATGAAAAAAGGGCTTGGAGACTCACCGAAATGAATAAATGTACTGCTGCAGATTCAGCTCCTCTCTTGATCTATGGGATCAGTATTAGTTTCTTGTCATGAACACTCCATGTGCTTTAAGTTCAAAATATTTATTTTTTATCATCCACAATTTAGTCACTTGTTCAACGATTGTCACTTGTCCACCGCTCGGTCACTTAAACACTCACTATCAGTGTTCATTCAATGTCCACTAGTTCCGTTTAGTCAATGTCCACTAGAGTTTTACTTTAAATCACAAATCGCTTCACAATTTAGTACCGAGCTAAGTTTCATTTAAAGTTCACTGCTAGTTATCAAAAATATCGGGCTCGAAGGACCATGTTTTGTTTGTTAAAAGTTAATAACAATTACTTCTACCAAACTGTATTATGTTCTGTTCTAAGTTTTGCAGATTAAATCAAATACATGCAAATTAAATTAAATGCATGCAGATTAAATAAGTCCAATGTTGATTTAATGGCAATTTCTTTCGCGCACTATTGAAATACAAAAACAAATGAAACTGTAAGAATTAGAAACGTTGTTACAAAATAAAACAGAAAACTTTGCTTCACGATGACAATAATCAATAATCTTGTACCGAGCGCGTCTCTCAGATTACTGACCATCCAGCCCCTTGTACGCCAGGCCCTTTCCAGGATCAGTCCCTGGTTGCCCTGTTGCCACTTCAGGTTTTTAATTCGTCCTTGAGCAAGGGTCACAGTATCAGTCGGGTAACTGTAAATCAAGACAATGATGCTGACCACCAAACCAGATGAGGCATCCTAAGGGTTCAGCCTTAGTACAATAAAGTAATTTCAGTTTACGACAAAACCGTGATTTCTGTCGATTTCTCTTGCTTAAAGAAAACTTTAATGATATTCTAGAGATCAGAAAGTTGACAAAAATAGTGGCAAGAGCCTGAAGGCTAGATAATACACTTTCAGTTTCTAAAATAAAAATATTCTTTAGCATAGTCTAAACAAGGATTTACACTGAGTGTCGCCAGGCGAAAGTCTAGCTATCACAATTTTTAAAGATTTTAAAACATTTCATGTTTTTTATAATAAATAGTAATTTAAATAATCATTTTTACTGCTTTTTCTAAAGATCTTGGCCAGTTTCCTCCCAATCCCTCTAATTAATACGTTTTAGTAGTTATATATATTTTTAAAGTAAATGTGACTCTATGCTCTTAAAGCTTGAGTATTCTTCTATAAAATTCAGTATTATGTTTTTCAATTAGTCATATTGTTGAGAATGTACGTCATTTGTCATCTGAAAAGGCAATTTTGCGGAATTTTCAGTTTTTCTTTAAAGAATCGTTTAACATTTTTTGAAAGATGAATGAAGTGTTATTATTAATATTATTTTATTTATTAAAAACTAAGAAACTTGACTATATTAAAGTTGTTTTACCCCAGTTAACCATCAGAGAATGATCCAGCTATGTTTACTAGTCTAGGTTTAATTCTAAATACAGTCAAACTGGAAAATATGGCCGGTTTTGGGGCTGGAGGTGGTGGGGAATAAACCCGACGACAGAACGAATCCAGCGTCAGTTCTCGGGAGGGCAGGGGCGTAACTACGGACTTATTAATGATACGGGGCCCCAAAAAAAGAATGAAGTTTTTGTCTATTTTCTTAAAAAGGTCCCTCAAGAAATGTTGATACAGGTCCCCCTCAGGGCTAGCTGCGTCACTTTGTAAGGGTCATACCCGGAGGATTAGTATCCGAGTTAGACTGTAGTTCGAAAAAAATGTACAAAGTTACCATTGTATTATTTTAAGCTATTGTAAGAAAAAAGAGGACTATGAAAATAACTTCTAATGTAAAACAATGTTTAGGCAATATCAAAACCATCGACATATAAAAATGGATCGATCACACTGTGGGGAAAATGGATATGGTGTTTAGAGAAAGCACAAGCGTTTGAGAGATATGTCTACCTTTTTCTATTCCAGGACTGTTCTATGACCGGTCCTATGCTTCATCAAGCTCCAGCCATCGAAAATGCTCTTGACCAATCAGCTTTATCACGAAAAAAACAGATTTACCTCTCAAATATTTTTGATTTCTCTACAGCCAATTTCCGTGCTCCTCACAGTGTTATTGGTCCATTTCTATATGCCGATAAGCAAAATATCAAACTGATCTTATGTAAAGAATTTTGGGATGTGTAAGGAAAAACCTTTTTCGATCGACATCTTCCAGACTATTTATTCGAAAATGTACAAATATGACGTTTCGGAAACGGACCGATTACCTCATCAGATATCTTAGGTCATTTCGTAGAAAGTTATAGATTAAAACCGAAAAAAAATTTTTGAGTCGTTAAATACTAAAATTACACGGATGACAGGGTGTGCACCCTCCGCCACTATTCTACGGGCACAGTAAGGTATATAAATACGAGGTGTGGACAAAAAGTTCGTAGACTGATGTTGTAACAAATTTTCTTTTATTTATTCGTCTAAAACTACTTTATCCCCTCCAAAGTACTCCTCTTTGGAAGTGATACACTTACTCCAGTGCTTCTGCCATTCTTAAAAACAATTTTCAATATCACTTAAAGTCAACGCCTTCAGACACCGTGTCATTTCCCTTTGAATTGTTACTACGTCCAGAAAATGTTTACCTCGCCTCATCATTTTCACTTTAGGAAAGAGAAAACAGTCGCATGGAGCCAAATTCGGGGAACAGGAAGGGTGTTTCATGGTTGCGATATTTTTCTCCGCCAAAAACCGCTTCACAATCAGAGCTGCGTGAGCTGGCGCATTTAAATCCGACCGCTCCATTTGGTACCGCTGACGAAAAATGCTCTTACAGAAAACGACGCCAAATAAAACGTACTGCTCCGATTGCGCCAAAATTTTTACTGAATTCTCACAGAAGTTGTATGTGAGACCTCCAACACAGTTACTGACTACAGCGTTGCCACGTTTTTAGAAAAAAAATCAGTCTACGAACTTTTTGTTCACACCTCGTAATATAGAGAAACGTCAATTTTGGCCTAAAACCTTTGACTCTTTTGCTGTATAATCATTTATATCAAATGCAATAGAGAAAATATGAAAAAAAAAACATAGATTGCATACATAAATTGTTGAATAAAACTATACTGAACATTTTTCAATAGTTAAAAAAATTTTCTTACATACTTACCCCACCAGTAACGTAAGGATCTACGCCTTTTTTTGACAAAATTAGTTTGACAACATCTTCTCTAGAATACATAGCAGCTATATGAAGCGCATTATAATTATCCTGTAACAGAAAAAAGGGGGAAGTACATTGCTATTCTTTTTTTTATGGAAAATTAAAATGTGATTTGAAATTAAGAATATAATAATCTTTACCTTAAAGCTTAATTAAATTAGAGTATATTACATCACAAGGAATGTTAGGCCTGTCTTTACGTGGAAATCAATGTGTGTAGGACAAGTTCTATTGTACAATATTTTATTCGAAATGAGTGTCTTATGAGACTATAAGACAATCTGAAAAATTATTCGTAATGTGCACGATATCTTTGCTCGTGAAAACATACATCTGTTTGTATTCTCAGTTTTCCGGTTATAAAATAAGGTCATGAATACGCTGCATCACTTAACAGAGTCATAATAATATATATCAAACTTAACTTTAAAAAACCAATTTGTAAATCAATCTACATGTTTTTTAAAGTATAAGCTAAAACTACTTCTATATAATCGAATTACTTCTCATAACAAATTACCACAGTAAATTCTGTACATATCTTTTGTATTGTGGAAAAATACGGAGCATCCAGTAAGTACAATTCTTATCTACTCTAAAGATTATTCAGAAACATTGTTTATTCATGCAAAAAATATACATTCTCTACTTTAAGACAATAGCCCATATGTTTTGTGAAACCAAGACACCTTGCTCTGCTTTTTGTATATTTTTTGTCTGTTAAGTCAGAAGCCAGGCAGCATAATAAAGTGGAAACTAGAACAAATACTCAAAAATTGTTTTCGATGTCAAAATCTTGATTTCTGTATCCGAAAAAGCATCTTGGTAAGAAGGTTTGCATTCAAAGGTATTAAAAATGTCAATACTTAGTAATGTATTTTCTGTCCCTTTTTGAATTCTAAAATAAAGTTTTTAAAAATTTAGTATACCTGTGTATGAGATTTTGGTCAATATTTTGTTTGCTTATTTCTTTGGCCAATATACTCGCTTAATGCAAATGTGATGAATTAAAAATATATAAAATCATAATTAACAAATTCAAAAAATTAGTTTCCAGCACAGTTCCCGTGTTTAACAATCAATCTTGACAACGTAAAATGACTAATAATATGTTTTTAAATGCTTTTAGCTTCATTATTTATCGAAAAACAGTAAATAGAAATAGAGAAATCTGCGTGTTTAAAAGAGATTTAAAAAATTCTACTTCAGGATCTGCTTCTAGTGCTATTGGGATTAAAAAAACTAGGACTCAAACATTATCCAAAAGGATTCAATGATGGTCAGATCACGATTGAACAGGAAATTTTCGAATACCTTTTAGTGTAAGCCTTCTTAACGGGATATCAAGATACGTTTTTCACTTCCGCCAAGGAAGGAATAATTATTTGCTATGGCTTTTATGAGGGAACAATGAACCCTCTACATCACTCATACTCCCGGAAACGAAGAGCAAGAAGATCACTTTTTACCACAAAATTATAGAATAAAAACTAGGAACGCCATTGCAGTGCACACAGGCGGCCAAGCTTGGCTCTTGGTGGGAAGGCGGCCAAACTGCACTGAATATAAAAGGGCTATAGTTAACAGGCGACTAATCTCTTAATGGAATAAAGTTTGTCAGTGGGCCTTTGTTCGTGCATTTATCTTCAGGGATTTTCCCCTTGATTAGTTCTTAATTTTCTTTTGAAACCCATTTCTTTTTAGTAATAAATTAAAATCTCAAGCATATGAAATCATGATTAAGAAGCGTGTATATGAAGTTTCATTTACATTCACGATAATCTCTCAGACGATTTTATTTTCAACAAAATTAAAACAAGTTAAGCAGTCTTTTGCGATTTTTAATAAGAAAACATGCTACCTTCTTCCATTTATCTATAAATAAAATTGGATTTCAAATCAAAATGGGTAATTACGCCAATAAAAAAACAGACTTAACTTACATTCAACTGTACTCATATTAAATGTACCATTCAGGGAAAATTTTGGAAAACGTTCCACCCACACGTTGCAATCGACGAATTCTAGATTATTACTTTTATTGCCAATAATAGACAAGATTGCAAGAAATTAAAACACTATGTTTTCAAGAACGTTCACAGAAAAAACTGAGATTTCCATTAGAACCTATTATTGGTTCCAAACGAGCTGCAACAAAAATGAACCCCACTTGCTAAAAAGGAACGTAAATCCATAACTAAGCTCTGAATGATACCATATGGGGTTCGAAAGGATCTCAATTCTAATTGAGCCTATTTTTAAAGATCCTAACTTTCGTTTTGCCCACTTGGACATTATGTTTAATTAATAACATAATATTTACCTTAAAGCACGCATGTAATCGAACTCTGATGGACATAGCTTAAAGAAGATAATTAAATTACCATATTTATTGCCGCAATTATAATAGATACAATAAATTGATAAATATCATTTGCGGGTTATGTAATAAACTTGTAAATTTAAAGGCTTATTAACATGTAAGAAATTTTTCGTCGTAAGTTATCGGCAGTGTTCCCAATCTTGGGAACTTTTTAAACTGCGCTTGCGTCGCGCCGGCGACCTGACTGGTCACTGTTAGCGCACATATGATATAATATTTATAATAATTAACGATTGAGAAATGCCCAAATAGAATTTTCCTAATCCTGATATAATATTTTGGAGTGACAGATACAAAAAATTGGATTTAATGAAAAAAGTTATGAATTCTGAGTTCAGATTATTGATTTTCAATGTTATTGATAATATAATAATCTAAATACATTGGTTTTGAATCAACCAAAAAAAGTAAGATCTGGGCACTATGATCTTTTTCCTCAATATTCATCCTTTAACATATTTTCAGACTTACTTGTACATATGTATATTTATTATATTGCTATAATATAATATATTCAAGATGTCTTCCTAGATACTTTTTAGAAAAAGAAAGTTACTCATGTGATGAACATTGTTATACAACTGGTAATACAAAATAACCATAAAACTTATCCAAAATAAGGTCACTATACCCTCATTACTTTTAAACGAAAGTTTTCTGAGGATGAATGCCATATATTAAAAATATGTG
>JAAAKG020149069.1:0-10125 GCA_010014905.2 Druon quercuslanigerum | reverse complement strand
CATGTTCCTAATTGTCATTTCAGCTTTATACGATTCTTTATAAGACTGTTTCCGAGTTTTTGCTGAATTCGCACTTGCAGCGTTGAACACGCTTATGCTTCCCGCTTCACCTCTCTTTCAAGATGGAGGACGTTTTACGAATCCCTACGGGCTATTTGATTGGTTGACTTTTTTTTAGTTGCGCGTGGCGAGACCATGGTTTTTTGGATCATGATTATGGAGGAACAAGCTATGATAAAGCTTACAACTTTCATCAATCGTGGTCAGTGTTGCCTTTTTGAGTACAATTATATTTTTTGGGTACTATTTTCGGCCGGTGAGTACGTGAGTACGCCTCTCGCATTTTCAGTACACTCGACTTTGTACTTGTTTTTTTTAGTACATTTGAGTACAAAATTGATAAAAATGTTAAATGTTAGCTTTCTTCACTACGAATCACATCAGCAAGCACGCGTTCATCATTCGTTCATTGGCTCACGTGTTCATTCATTAGAGAAATGGAGCCAGTGACAGACAATTACAGAACTCCTGTGAGAAGACCAAAATCTAAAGGTTTTCTGTAATTGGCTGTTCATTTTACGTTTTGTGTTTTGCGCCTGCATGGGACTGGGATGGGGTTCTGAAACTGCTCATTTTATCGTACAGGGTAGACAGAGACGGTTTTATCGTTTCGAAACGATAACTACGACTTGTCGCTCGAACTATATTTCATATGATAGAAGAAGAGGTCCGGTTGCAATGAGCTATCGGAATCTCACCCCCTAGTGTTGACTGGTTGCTGGCATTAGAATATCAGATTTAAAGAAATGTTATGATTTTTTGAAACAAAACTTTAACAAGTGATAGTCGACATTACGAAAGATTTTTATTATGAAAACTTTTGATTTTCGCGCTAAAATCTTCTTCGTTCACGTGTATTTCGGGGCATTGACGTTAAAAGTACAATTTCAGACTTTTCAGTACAATTTCTTGCTAATGAGTGTACAATACCCAGATTTCAATGTGGCAACCCTGATCGTGATACAAAATTCACAAAAATCTTTTCCTTTAGTCATATGCGGGATAATCATTTGTAGCAACTTAAACAAAGAAAAAAGCTTTCTACTAAATTATGGAAAAAATAGTGAAAAGGTAATACAATTTTTTTATTTAGAGGTTGCTTTGTGGTATCCAAAAGTGTTTATAAAATCTTTATCGACACTGTGTATAGAAAGAGTTTCAGTTTAATTTAAGAGAAAAACCTTCTGTTAGAAGAAATCGAAAAGAATTTTAACATTGTCACATCACCATTAGATGCAGGAAATCGTCCAATACTTTTTAATGTAAGACTTTTTACATGGATAGGGAGGGACAGTATGACGTTAGATCTGACATACTCAAAATGTTGGACCCATTTACACAGTCGCAGGTTTCATTTCCATTAGAAATAATGTGCATTAAATGCAAGGAAAAAAATTTACTTCAATTCCTAACCCAATTCGACATAATTCAGGGTGCCCGCTGGACCGAGAAATCGAGAATTTTATGAAACTGGGAAATGAATGAGTGAATTTATTTTTTGACAAGGAATTTTACAAATTTGTTGAAAAAGAGTACGTCATAAGTTTGATTTCATTATTTTTTAAAATAATCAGTTGATTTTTTTTTCGATTATGGCATCATTCACTTTATAAGCCGTCATTCGAAAATCTTTCACTTACAAATTTTTCATGATGGATTTCAAGTTTTAAACGTACATTTTAGCAATTGAATCATTTGAAAATGCAGTTTTAAAGACATAAAAAATTAGTGGCGTTTAATATCAAAAATGTTAGAAAAAAGACTTTCTAGTTCATCAAAATAATATAAATTATGATTTTTAAAATTGAACTATAGATTGAAGATTAACAAGTGTATAATAATTTATTTTATAAGACGATTCGAAATCAGTTCAAAATTTAAGAATTTCCAGATTTTAACGTTAAAAATTGAACTGCTTCAATTCCATTCAACAAATGCAAACGCTTGATTTGAACTTAACAAAAAAATTTCAATTTTAAAACAACTTTAAAATAATACATTCATAATTAAGGGCTATTATAAAATTAAAAATATCGTTTTAGTCTAAGATTTGCAAATTTGAAATTTTTTAATTAAGAAAAACAACAATTGACTGATATTTAGAAATATTTTATTTTCCATCTAAAATCAGTAATTGCAAAACAAATATTCAAAACTGAACAAAAAGCAAAACTTCAAATGTCATAATTTTAATTGTTTAATTTGAAAAATGTAATTTACAGTTAGTAAGTTGAAGATATATAGAAGGTCTGAAAAGATTCAGAATTAATTCAAAATTTGAAATGATTTTATATAATTTAACTGAATTTGTTTAGGTATACCTACACAAATAGATATTTTCAGATTTTGAACAAAGAATTTAGAAGCATTTTAAGAATTATGAAAGGCTCTAAAAGAATAAAAAACATTTTCTTATAATCTCTAGGAAAATTGAAAATAACTTTTTACTTTGAAAAATTAATTTTAAGGGAATATTTAAAGAGATTGAAGAAGAGTTTTGAAATTGCCAAAAATGAATCTGGAAGCTTTTAAGGAAATATTTTTAATTTTGCAGGATTAAAATTTTTTTTTAGGAAGAATTCGTACAATTTTAAAAGATGTTTAGAACTTCTGAAAAAATGTCAAGAATAACTTAAAATTTTAATAAATGTAATCTAGCATGTAGGTGTTTCGGAATTTTGAAGCTTTTTAAGAATTTTAAAACTATTTATAATGAAAATAATTTAACTTTTAATTTAAGAAGTTTTCAGTTTATAACAAAATTGTATTCGTTCAATTTGTGATATTTCTAGCTTAAAATTGCTTTAAATGATTTGCAGCTTAGTTTATGTTACTTTAAATGGAAATTTTTTTAGCTTTAGAGTTCGAATTTTTTTATTTCATTGACCGTGAAAAATGTTGCCAACCGGGAAATGACCGGAATTTTTTTGTATGTGATTAAAACCGCTATCTGGATAATTGTAGTGTACACTTTAAGTTGTATATTTTTATTTTACAATCTGTATTATATTAATTTTAGGATTGGGTATAATATCAAACAATTGAAGAAACAGGAAACATGTTTATATGATACAAAGAGTAAAACTGGGTGAGTAATGTCTCTTAGAGTATCTTATCGTATGTGACGTTCCGTAAGAAAAGGACACACATAAAATATATAGCACGTGTGCCTATGGCCCTCGTCAACTTAAGATTACTTTAGATTAGAACTTCTACCGATGAAGTGATGATCCCTTTCTTTGCGGTACCCTATACATATAAGAAAACTTTATAATCAGTTAAAAGAATCATTGTAAGTATATTTTATTTGTTTTAGAATCGCAATAGATAAAGTGGAAGCTCGACGACGTAATGAATTATTATCTTGTATAAGGTTGATTTTGGACTTAAGTTACGCTGTGAGTTACTTGCCTTCAGGCACACTTTGGGGTGGTCTTATGAAAACCTGGCAAGTAGGAGCACTGGGAACATTATCTTCGCTTATTGGTCTTTATCAGTCATTAAGGAAACGAGATAAGCACTTAAAAATTGCATAATTAGCGTCTAATCATTTCCTCTTGATACTCCCAGATATGTACACACAAATAAAAGTAATATGCACTCAAAAGTCATTTTGAGACCTTATAGAGAATATGGATGAATTTAAGTATGTGAAAGTTATAGATATAAAATGATTTGAGGTGAGAGGTACGATCATTTGCAATATTTTGATGTAATAATATGCGTTAAAATTTTTTTTTATGAATGAAAGCAAATAGTATTTGTTACTAAAAAATAAAGTCCTTGAAAAATATAATAATGACCAACAATGTACCTCCTTTCCTAATTGCTTCCTCCTAGAGGGAAAATTATAATTATGTAAATTTTCCTGAACTTTTTATGTATTTATTTGTATTTATTAAACAAAAGTCCTAAAAGCTACATAGCCCTCTAAAGAACAAGATAATACGAGGTCATTACGAATTTGTGCAAGCACTGGTCGTTGGAATACTTGATTAATATTATGATTAAACCTATAAACTAAATATAATAAATAAAGTAGACTTAACACGGTTCGCCTGAACTAACTTTAAATACGAAGTCATACCTTGGCGGACCGAATGAACGAAAAGGATACGCTTCAATGTATCCTTATAGTATCCACATAGTATCCCTTCCGTATCATTGAACAAAAATTTAAAAAAAAACAGCTAGATGGGCATTTAACTTGTTGCAATTCGGATTCTATGTTAAATTTGCCATTAGAATCTCACGGAGTAATTGCAATAGTTTTTTTGTTGGCAGCGTTAAAAAAGAAAAAAAATACAATACTTGTCATTAACATAGGCTGAAGGCGACTTCAAGCGCATATTTTTTCAGTAGTAGCAAATCGCTGCGAATTGCGAATCCGAATTGCAAGAAGTTAAATGCCTATCTTGTAGTTTTTTTGGAGATTTTTTTGTATGATACGTAAGAGATACCATGAGGGTACGCTACAGAGTATCGTTTCCGTTCATTCGGTTCGCCAGGGTAGCGATATTTTTTGGAACAATTTAGGACCAAAAAGAAAAAATTTCCCGGCCAGTTTTTGAGAAAAACGAATTTTCTGAATAAAATTAACTTATATTTTTAATTATTTTATTTTCTTGTTTCTCTTTTTAGTTTCTGTGTAATACATGTCAGTATCACATAACGAGTATGTTAGTTAGATCAAAGTCTACTATCTGCAATCTATCCCCGATCTGGGTCGTATTGGAGTAATACAAATGATATTGTTTGTATGGACATTTATGAAACCCAAATTATTTTAGATATAACATAAACAACGTATACCTGATATTCATTTGAATGAAATAGAACATCGATGTCACTGAAAAAATCTGTTTATGTTTTTTGATCATTTTTAATTTTTTGCGAATTAAAATCACTCGCGGTATTTTTTAATTAATAAAAACACGAACAAGACCTTGTATGTTTAATACATATATTTTAAGTAATATAAATAAAGATGTACACAAACAAGTAAAATTTAAAATGGACTGTATAAATTTAAAAAGTTTCTACGAAGTGAAATACAAGTGAAGAATTTGAGAGGAGACGAGTTCAGTACAACGACGAAAATATTAATGAGTGGCTGTCGATGACGAAGCAAAGGGAAGGGTGCGAAAATTGGAAAATTTGGTAAAATGGGAGAATTGATGATGTCGAGGAAGTGCGACGTAGGACGCGTAGGCGGGAAATGAAAATCATGGACATCGGGTAGAGGGAGATGGGCCTTGTAATAGGTCTTTTCAAAATGTAGGTATTGGCTCAACAGCTGCAAGTACATCACAAATTTCCTGAGATTAAGTTTGTTGGCGAAATAGAGGGGCTGTACAATTTTATTGTGGGACTTTCGAAGATTTTAAAGGATATAGCTGAATTGCTCTTGCAAGGTAAAGTAAATGATAGAGAGGCGAAAGATAAGAAATTAACAAAGGTGTACAAAGAACGGTAAAAAGTTTCGAAACGTGCCAAAACTCGAGAAGAGAAGATTAAAGGCAAAATATGAGTTTAAGAGCGAAGACAAATTTAAAAAGGATATAAAATTAACATAAAGTATATAAAACAAAAATAACTTTAGTTGTTGCGACTCAACACAACGTATACCTGATATTCATTTAAATGAAATAGAACATCGATGTCACTGAAAAAATTTGTTTTTAAATTGTGTAATAGAATGTTGGAATTTAATAATATACAAAATAGTTCAAAATCATCATTACTGTTAAGTGTTAACTTTGCGAATGCTACAAAAATATCAAATAGAATTAAAATCTCAACCACCAGGGGGGTATTATTTTTCATTAGCAAGTATTAATTGATCTATAAACTAAATCTGTGAGAATATAACAATAAACAAGACTAGCTTGCAGTGAACGAGTAAATTAAATACAATAAAACACTGTTTCGTTGAGTATATCCAAGCGCAAAATTGATAAATGTTTATTTGCTTTGAAATTATTTTTGTATTAGGATACTCTATGTCAAAAATAATATATATTGTACTTAAATTTAATTGGGATACTGTTATGTATTTTACAATGAGCAAACGTAAAAATTAGTCGTTTAGGATTAGTAAATATAATATCTCTTAAAAAGACTAATTTTTTGTCTGCTCATTGTAAAATACATAGCAGTCTGATACGCTCCTTACTTATTGGGGTATTTGGTAGTAGCAGCAAGGAGAATAATCTTCGGAGAGGATTGATTTCTGTCTATCAAGAAAGTGTGATGGAACTCTCTGTAGGAGTGAAGGACAGGAATTTGCGAAGGGGGTTTGCGATAGGGAATGAATGTGAGGGAAGAAACTGGTGAAAGTGGAAGGAGGGACTGATGTGTCTATTACATAAGATAGAAAGAGATAGCGGAAGGGAGAGTGGTCTGAAGGAAAGGTGGTGAGGAAGGTTGCATTTTTTTACCATTTTTGTATTGCTAGGTAACTCCGGTGACAATTTTGGAGTCGGATTCTCATCGTGAGAGAGCTAAAGAAGATTGCGTTTGTAGCAACAGGGACGGCAATGTCTTGCGGTCCAAAACCTATGGTTTGGTTACCAGCTGTAGGCACCTAGGGCTCGTTTCCAGATAGATGATTTACTTGTAAGAATGCTGGTGACCAGCTCCCGAACAACTGACGTTTCGAAAGAAAAAAAAAAGAAAAAGGGGGTAGAGATGAGGGGGCCCCAACCATCGCCCCCTCTTGTGAGATCCAATGTACGGGAGTGGGCGACTGTTGCGGTGAAGCCGCGCCAGTCGCGCACTCACGATTAATGATCTCCCCAAAGAATGATCGGACGGGAAGAAGTTCTTGTGTGTTACCCGTTTGGGCATTATTACACAATCTGAGAGAGATTTGACATGACTTGGATTTAAATTGACGTTAGTTATGTGTGGGAAAAAGCCCGCAGGCGGGAAAAAACCACGTAATCGGTTAATTTACTTTATAGAAGAAAAGATAAAAAGCAGCAACATGCGAGCAACTGACGTAATAGTGTACCCTTCCTCTTTCAGTTCAGAGTGTACTAGGTCTTCTGGGTACGCGATAGGGATGTTTCTTATTACTAGCTTGATAGGCTGGGAGTCAATGCTTTTATATAGATAATATTGAAAGCCTTGCTCGTCTAAGTTTAAAATAATTTTACGGTAGTCCTCAATATAGGCAACGCGAACGGAATAAATATCTGACCCGAGATTATAAACGATTAGCTTATATTTAGTTGAATCCTTTAAAAGTTTATACAGGACAGTATAAGGATGGTTACCCTCGTCTACGATAATGTTTATAGGGGGTATTTTAGCCGGTCCTGAGGATGTTCCTTTATCAGTTAAAGTTCGCGTGTCAAGGACTACTTTGGGGTGGGATAGTGCCGCGCTTACGACTGACGTTCTTGACCGAACCATTACCGGACGCTTTGGCAAGCTTTCGTTTCTTACATCTGGATGTAATTATGGAATAGTTGTCATCTAATTCCATCTTGGAGCTGAAAACTGGGTTTGAGCTCTGTGACATTGTCACAGAGCGCAAATTTGGATCAATCAACTTGATGCGTCTGATAGACCAGAATCTATCAATCTACCATGAGCATCAGTCAATCAATCAAATTCTACACGAAATAGAGTGCAACTTATTGTCTCTCGAGAGCACAAATGGATCAATCAATTTGAGCTCGATCCAATCATCAGCGATGAAGAAATTTTTCACTGACGTTTCGTGCCAGCGCGCGCCCTTATATAGCGGACTCCGTGTGGCATGGCGTGGGAATCGCGCAGAAAGGATAGGAAATCGATGCAGGAAGATGTGCGTGTCGAGCTTTCCTGGCGCTCTACTCGCATTGAGAAAATTTTTAATCTATCAATACTGAAAATAATATAAATATGCTTATATTCTAAAACATTAGTCTACCGTGATACATTTTAAATTTAAAACGAGATAATATATAAAATTTAACGGTTATTTTAAAAAATCTGGCCAAAGAAAATCGAGGCTTCATAGCATATTTACACGATCTTAATCTAATCCTGAAATCTTAACCTAAAAGACCCTTAATCTAAGTAAATAATCTTAATCTAATAATTTAATCTAAACACACCTCCGCTGAGGTGTGTATAAACGCGCGTCTCGGTGGCGGTAAGTCTTGAGTAGCGCCCCCTGTCGTTATTGTCTTCCTGATTGGATGCCTCGTCCGAGGAGTCCTCTTCTTCTTCTTCCTCTTCAGAGGATGGTGCTAAACGTGGTTGTCCACCATCACTAGCGGCAGCTTCACGATATGGAAATTGGAATGGAAGAAAAACAGCCGATCTGCGTGAATAGCTTGGTTGGGACCACGAAGGAATAATAAGGAGTAGTATAGCTGTAAGTGGGGAGTAGAACCACGAGCGTAGTACTCACACTTTCTAGATACTGTTCGTATTTTTGATTCAATTTTCCTTCTCATTTTTAATTTAGTAACGCGATACACACCCGAAAAAATAAAGGCACAAACGAACATAAGCTCCGTATGTATTGAGACGTCAAAATATAACATAGGGGAGTGGGTGAACACGTGACAGCGCAAACAGCACTGCGCAAGTGCGCACAACTGGCCCTGGGTATCCGTTCGTGGCAAACATTAACGAATTCTTGGACGTTCGTGTTTGCACCTCCATCCTAAACACGTAGGGTAATACCACTTCTTATTACTCCTTCGTGGTTGGGACTCTTTAGGATCGAAGGTATCGATCCCTGCAAGTGTCATTGGACGCTCCTTTTGACTAAAAGGGGTTGCAATTCGTACTTTGCGGGCGTGAGACAAGGTTGGGCCATTGTCCCAGAATGTATGCTGGTAAGAGACAAGGATTGAGCAGTTCAGTTCAGTTCAGTGTCGAGGAATAAGGCACCCGTGCTATGTTTCATATTAAAGTGTAGGCTAATGTAATCGGTGATTCGAGCTAGCTGCTGAACTGTCCAATGGCCTGCTCTGAATCCGAACTTTTCCGGTATAAATTGCTTTCTAACGCGTTCATGATCTTGGAGTCGCTTTAAGATTATCGTTTCAAAGATTTTGCTAAGAGTAGCTAGCAAGCTGATAGGTCTATAGTTTGTAGGCAACGTTTTATCTTTTCCCGGTTTGGATATTGGCAAGATTTTCGCTTTTTTCCAAGCTTTTGGAAAGTAGCCCTGTTTTAAACATGCGTTTATTATATGCGTTATTTGGTTTGTGGTTTTTTTAGGCAGGTATTTGAGTACTATGTTTTGAATCCCATCTAAGCCAGGGGCTTTTTTAGATTTTGTTTTCATTATGCCCCTTTTGATTTCCTTAGGAGTTGCTAGTTGAATGCTATCTAAATCTGATTCTAGTGCAGTGATTTCGTTAAAAAAATTTTCTATCTCTATATTGTGCTCAGTATTTCGCATTTCCCCAGTTAATTGATGCACCTTTTCAAAAGGATCTGCTATGATTTCACTTTTATCTTTATTTTTGAATAGTGCGCCATTTGGACCCTGCAATGGTGGAATGTTCCTTTTTCTTTGCCCTTTTAGAATTCTAGTCATTTTCCACAATGAGTTGTCTTTTGTATTTATATTAGTTAATTTAGTGCCCGAGTTCTGATTTTTAAAAGTGAAAATTGATTCTTGTATCTTTTTATTCGCTTTGTTTATAATCAATTTGAGATATTTATTTTTTGTCCTGTGTGATATTCTTCTTAGGGTGTTTCTGTATTTAAACCGTCCTATTACATTTTTTTTTTTTTATTATTAGACTTCTATTTATTTGTTCTTTAAGGGGAAACGGTAAGTTTGGCTGAGCACATAAATGACTGCAGCGACATCTATAAGAAACTCGGAAATTCAGTCTAGTGCCCCCTGGCAATTACAAATAAAACTTCATACCCGAAAAGGGGTAGTATTCTGTTCGTAAAATTCTTGACCTTTTAGAGAGAGAAACTTACCAACGAGAGAGACAGAGCATTTTCAACCATTTTTATTGAGCCCTTGCGGGTGGTTTGAGTTCCCTTTTTTCGGCTTACCTGCTCAGCTGAATGGAAGAAAAATACAAAACCAGGGTA
>JAAAKG020149068.1:0-10126 GCA_010014905.2 Druon quercuslanigerum | reverse complement strand
GTGTGTGTGTGTGTGTGTGTGTGTGTGAAAATCAGAAAGCTGATATTATTAGATTTTTAATTAAATTAAAAAAATCTTTTGATATTTACGGAACTGAACTGGGATTAATTAATATTCAATTTAATAATTTCAAGACATATAAAAAATTTAAACAAAATTTAATGGCATTGCAAAGAATTTCCCAAAATATGATAGGATTTTTTTGAAATATCAGATGTCCAAAATTGCTAAATATTTCATAGAAGAATTTCACAAGAAAGGATTTTCGTAGGACTTTGAAGATTTTGAGAGATTTTACAATATTTTAAGAGATTTTACAGGATTTAAAAATGTTTTTAAGAATTAAAAAGAATTTTTAAGGATACCATTTTGAGTGATTTTCCAAAATCGTTAAGTATTTTATAAGAGTTTAAATATTTAAAGGGATTTCAAGAAATATTATCAAAAATTTAAATACATCAAAAGAATATAAAAAGATGTGAAATATTGTAGGATATTTTAAAGAAAAAAAATATTATTAGGTTTTTTAATTATACACAAGAAATTTCAAATAAATTTAAATAAATTTTAAGGATTGAACATGGTTTATGTTATTTTCAAACATTCTAATGAATTGTAAATAGATTTCTTGAAAGGAATACGATTTACTTTTTTTTTTTAATTTTAATGCTTTTTAAAATATTTTAAGAAATTTTTAACATATTTTAATACATTGAAAGGATTTCAAATGATTTTAAAGTATTTTAATGTATTTTTTGAGATTCTGTGAAATTTTCAACAGATGACAAAAATTAAAGGCATTTCAAAAAAAATATTAAGTATTTAAAAATTTTCTAGGGAATTTTTACAATTTTGTTACCAATTTTAAGAGATATAAAGGGAATTCAAAGGATTTTAAATAAGTCAGGATATTTAGAAAGATTTTTAGGAATTTTCTAAGAATTTTAAATTGACTTGAAAAAATTAAAGGGGTTTCAAAAAATTAAAAGGTATTTTTTAAGGTCTTTAATTAATTTTTAAAATCTTTAAAAGTTTTTAAGGATTGCCTAACATTTCAATGGGTTTGAAATATTGTGTTGTATGTTTAAAGATTCAAAGGAATTTTCAATCGATTTTAAAAAATTAAAAAGATTACAAATTTTTTAAATTATATCAGGGCGTGTTGAAAGATTCGGAGAAATTTTCAAAAAATTAAGGAGTCTTCAAAGATTTTTAACAATTCTTGGGAATTTTAAAAGACTACCAGACTTTTTCGAGATTTTAATAAGTTAAAAACATTTCATTTTTTTAAACATACTTTTAAAGGTTCCAAGAAATTTTTCTTAGATTACAATAAATTAAAGGCATTTCAAGGAAATGTTAATATATTTAAATACATTGAAGGGATTTAAAAGGATGTGAAATATTTTTGGGTACCTAAAAATAGATTTTAAGGTATTTTTAAAGTTTCTGAAGACTTTTTGAGATCTTTTAAAAATTATAAGAGATTTCAAAGGTTTTTAAAGCGTTAGAGATATTGTAGTGTATATTGTTTTAAATGTTTAGATTATTTTTAAAGATTCTAATGATTCAATTAATTTTTATAAATTGTAGCTTTTGAAAAGATTTTAAAGATTTTTGGGCTTTTTTAAAAATCACAAGTTTACAAGGAATTTTAAAAAGCCTCACAAAATAGTGAACGACTTTAAGATATTTGGAATATTAAAGCGTATTTTAAAAGAAATAAGGGAATTTTCAATAGATTTCAATAAATTGAAGGGATTGGAAGTTTGTTTCAAGATTGTAAGGCTTTTCAACAAAAAAAAAATTAAAAGTTTTTAAGGTTTTTTGAAAGATTCCCAGGAATTTTTAAATTATTTAAAAAATTGAAAGTATTTCAAATAATTTTCAATATGTCAGGGTATTTTTAAAGACTTCTTGACATTTTTAATATATTCCAATAAATTTAAGGGATACGGAAAAAATATAGATTATTTTGAAAGGCTTCAATGAACTTTTAATGAATTGAACCCTCAAATAACACACTGGTGCGAATTTGCACCTACCTCAATTTTCAATGTGTTCAGGCACTATATTCAATATACTTTTTTAAGTATGCGTAATATATGCTAGATGTTTATTATACGTTCAATACATTAACTATTCAATATAACATTGCAAAAAAAAAAACAATTCGCACTAGTGTACCGTCTACGTATGCTGTACTAAAAAGGAACTTTTAATATATTTCAATACATTTAAGGGATTTCAAAAAATTTTATGGTCTCTTTAACGTTCTGAATAAGTTTCAACATATTTTAATAAATTTAAGGGATTTAAAAGAATTTAAATGATATCGGGTTTTTTTAAAGATTGCAATGAATTTTTTATACATTTCCATAAATAAAATGAATTTAAACGGATTTTCAAGATTTCAGGCATTTTTAAGGGTTCTAGAAGTACTCTAAATGGTTTGAAATACTTTAGAATATTTAAAAGCTTTCCTAGGAATTTTTAAGAGCTTTAATTATAAAAAATTGTTTAAAAAAATTTGAATGCGGGTCCAAAAAATTTCCTATAATTTTGGAAAATCCGGAAAGATTTTATAGGATTTATCAAGTATTAGACAATTCGAAAAAAATACATGAGATTTTAAGAGGATTTTATTGGATTTCTAAAGATTACAATAATTTAAGGGGGTTTGAAGGACCTCAAAATATTATAATAAATTTTTAATTTTAAAAAATTTTTTAATTTTTTTTTATCTCGATAATTCTTATTATCCTCATATTTTCACATTAGAAGTTAATCAAAAAGGGTATTTCAATAAAACCACAACAAGTTTTATATTTTCATTTTTATTTATCTAGATAATATTTTAAAGATTATTTTTATGTTGCAAAGCATTAAAACGGAAGTTAAATATTTTATTCGATTTAGTTAAAATTATTTATTATTATTTTTTGTAATCAATTTTATATTAATTTATAATCACTTATTTATTATTTACCGCTTTTAAACAAAATTTCTTTAAAATTAAAGAAATTTAAATGAGATTAAAATCAAAGTTGCCTTCTCATTTTTCTTTCCTTTTTTTATTTTTGAAAGAAATTCTCTTCTTTTCTTTGTTAGAAATTTTTTATATCTTTTTTTTTAATTTTAATAGGAAAATTGTATGGTGATTGTCCAAATTTTGTCGTTAATTTTTTTTTTCTTTTAGGACTTTTGCACATTAACTTCCTTTTTGTAAATAACTTTCTGGTTACCTAATAAGACCAAATTGTTTTAAGAGTATTTTTGAAATATTCTATAATTGTTAATTATTAATTTTATAGGAAAATTTATACTTTAAGGCCAAAAAAATTAATAAAAAAATTAAAAAGCACATTTTTTAAACCAAGATAAACATAACAAGTAATTGAGCAACAAAATTGCACAATTAGGCTTAAAATAGTTTATTATTGGATGATAAAAAAACTTGGGGACGTTAAAAAAATGATTTAATTCCAAAAATAAAATTGCAAATAATAAAAGAGCTTTATTTTCTAATTTAAACATAAAATATAAAAAAATTGTATTGAATAATTACATCCTAATATTAGGGTGTTCCAAAAAACGCTTTTCGAGCTACTAGGAAAGATATCCCCCCCTCCCAAAAAAAAGTTTCCATTTCTGAAGTAAGAAAATCCGTTATTTTTTTTCAATTCGAATATTATCACGCCCCACCGAAAACTTTAAAATCCCATTTAATTAACATGGGGAAATTTAGAATTTTCGAAAAAGTGGGTTTTATCGAAACGTGCCAAGTTTCTGAGGGATTTAAGAGGAGTGTCTACGAAATAAAAACATTTTAATAACATTCTTTTCCAACAAAACCCCCACTCTACCCATTATTTGGAGAAGTGATTTTTTCTAAAAACATAATGTCATTATTTAAATAATTATTATATATTTGCTCAAGCATTTTTTTCGATAGCTAACAAAATAAAAATTTATTTAAAAAATAGAAGTTTGTTAAACATTAGAAGAAATGTATCAAAATTATTTTATTATTTTTAGAAACTTTGAAAAGAAACAATTATCATTTGTTTAAATAATGACAAACTCCAAATTGTTAAAAAGTAACAATAATACGTCAAAATGTAGTTTTTTATTTTTGGGTCTTTTTTGGGCGTCACGGGAAGGGTGGGAGTAGGTCAAAAATGAAAGTCATTAGTTTTGTTTTTATTTCGTAGAAACTCCTCTTAATTTTCCTCTTAATATATTCGAATTTCGAAAAAGAACTATGGATTTTCTTTCTCAGGAAATAAAAACTTGGGGGGGGGGGGGGTTGTCTTATCCTCTAGAGGGAAAAAAAAATTTGAATGCAGTTTTGGCTCATGTTAGTATTATTTTATATTGATCCGGACTACAACCAATAAAATAAATTTCTCCAAAGAAACGCATAATTTTTTTCACCCATATATATGCTCGATAGGAAGAAATTAATTTGTTTAAAATAAAATGATAATTTTTATAGGGACACATCACAGGAGTGTACTGATTACTATCATCAGAGACATGATGCTGAAAAAAGAAATCACTGTAATGAAACCGAATGTCCAGGGATAAAAACTATTTTGGTTAAAATTAAATTCCTATTGTTCTTAGCCCAAATTAACTTTAATAAATAATTGTTAATATATGTAATATTTTTTATTTTTTTAAATTCAGAAAACACCTGGATCAGGCCTTGATGTAGGTTTAACAGTTAAATTGGATATTGAAGAGGAACATTATCTAGCTTCAGTGAGAGATTATAAAGGAGTCTCTATCATAATACATAAAGCTATTGATTATCCAGAAATTGATATTCTGACTGAAACCATTCAAACGGATCAAGATACAAATATCGTAGTGTCAGCCGCCGCAATCGAAAGTCATAGAGATTTATTATTGTTTTCTCCAAGTACAAGAAAATGTGCCTTTTTAAGCGAAGTATGGTTAATTCTTGACTTTTTCTCATGTTAAGAATCCAAATTTAGCTGGCATGCACACTTTCAATTTTATATTTACTTTTGCTTGTATACCTTATCACTGCCATGAATTAGAATAACACCGTTAATGCGGATGGCTCGCGAGTTTGCGCGATTGTGAATTCTCTTTTGTTAAAGCTCCTTGGGCTTTAACAAAACTAATAAAATTTATAAAATTAACAAAACTAATAACAAGACTAATAGGTCCCCGAGATTTTTAAAGGGTAAAAAAGGCACCTGATTACGAATATCTTGCGTAGGTTTTTGAAATATGGGTCAACTTTTGTTTAAACAATGTTTTAAATCAATTTTATTATTTATACACACCAGAAGTTATAAAATCATTTTCAACATGCATGGGAAAAAATACAACTTTTTTGCGTCTTGAACTTTTTTCGTACGACGAACTATTTGCAAGGTACAGCGTTATAAACAAATGATTTTTTAACAAAATTGCTATATTTGCACAGTTTTACCTTACAATCTATTGCTAAAAAAAATGTAAAATTTGTACACTGTCTACAGCAAGGATAAATCTCTTGAAAGAAAAAGGAAATCTTTCGATCGAAATAAAACTTCTCTCCTTAAATTGTTGTTAAAAAATGATATTTTTAGAGGAATTCGATGAAACTCTTCATTTATTATTATAAAAATTTATTTTTCAATTGATAAAAAGATAAATATCACATTTTTAATCAATTAAAGCTACTTTTTTGGGATAAAAGTACTAACAAAATACTCAAAAGTTGCTAAGACAAGATATTGTTATCAACAATTATTTGTTTATTAAAGAAAAAGACGTATTATGCCTTAAAAATGAATTGAACACTTTTTTTTAACTTACACTAAATTGACTCTACTCTTATTTCTTTTTTAGGAATTTCGTCATGGGACTTGCAAAAAACGAGAAATTTTCAAAACAGGAAACTTTTTTTTGGTCAGAAATGTCCATTAAAATGTAACTTTTGAAATCTCGCAATTCCGAAACTAATAGGGCTATAAGACCTTTTCTTTTTTACATTCACGCAGATTTTTGCATACTCTATTTCAACCTCTGGCATCATTAACTCAAACTAAATCTTACACGAATTATTTTGAAAAACTAAACCCCACTTTTTTGCCCCTAAAAACAGGAAAAAATGGTCAAATTTGAGTGGTCATAACTTATGACCTACAAGAGCTAGAGCATTGTTTTTTTTTTAGAAGCACAGAAAATTGAGTCTACTTTCACCTATCTGTGTAAAACTTTTCTGTAAAGTAATTAGGTAAAAAGCTACGCAGAGATTTTTGAAACTTAGAGATTTTTCGCTGAAAATCGAAAAAAGTGGGGACTTTTCAATGTATCATAACTCGGAACGTATTAAAGATAGCGAATTATTTTTTTCACAAAATTTTCTCATAATTTTCTTCTCCTTCTTTCTTCTGTTGGATATTTTTCTCTAAAATGCAATGTGAATCATCCGTCCACGCAAACGTAATTTTTGGAAATATTAAAAAAAAACCGGGTTCCCCCTCGAGTTCGTGGTAATATTTTTAGAATGTTATATAGGACCACTTAATCAAACATTTTTTCAAAATAAATTGTAGACCCGATTTTTTCGAGAATTTTGTTCTTTTATCCGACCTAGTGCCTGGATTATTAGAGGAGCGCATTTAAAAACCAGGGGGGTCAAATTTTGCATAAATCTAATACCTTCTCTGATGAGAATGTAAAAATACATTGTTAATAAGGCTATATATAAATAATGGGCTGCAGTACAAGAAAATATCATTAGAGTGAAAAGTTTAATCATCTGTCAAGGATTAATAAAAAAAAATTGAAGTCAACTCTGGTTATCGAGGGTCATTATTTATATCAGTTTTATATCAAGAACACCGTAAGTACATAAGGGCCTCTCCAAAATCACAGCAGCTTGGGATAGTAAAAAATTAGGCGATAATTATTTCATTAGGTTATTGAAATTTTTAAACTATTATTTAAATATTTAGGTTTTTTTTGTTTTACGATTCCAGAGATATATTTTTTCTCCATTATTTGCAGTTAATGGTGTTTTACAAATTACAGAAGATCAGGTATAATTTCATCCATGCGTCTTCTTCAGCTTATTTACTTAAACTCTCATCTCATTTTACTCGAAAATTTAACTATTTCGTTAAAAATGTATGTGTTTACTATTATTAACTATTTCATACGAATTTTACATATTTTTCCAATTTATTTTTTCAGTTAGGAAATTGGTACAGTCATGAATCTTGTATGACCGGATGTAAAATGAACCGATTTTTAGAATCCTGCAACTGCATCCCATACTACTATCCTGAAACTTGTAATGTATTAATTTGCTAATAATAATTATTATTAATAATCCTAGATTTTATTTATTTACTTTTTCCACGTGGAATCATTGATTTTGAAGTTAAATATTTTGCATTTTGGATTAAAATAAATCAATTTTAAAAATATTGATGCTCATTTTGTGAATTATTTCTAACGACTTATTTTCAAGCTTCCAATTGAAAAATACTTCAATTTTGAAACGAATTTTGGAATCGTTTAATTTTGAACGCGTTCCAGTTTATTTATATTAAAAGTTTTTAATTAGAAATCGTATAATTTTAATTTTGTTAGATTACTTAAACTTTAAAGGTTTTAAATATGTAGAATTTTTATTTAAAAATTGAAGTACAAATAATAACAATATCACAAAAAATTCATTAATAATTACTTCTAAATTGCAAAATTCCATATTGAAATCGTACAATATAAAATTCATGATAATCGCACATTTTGAATTAAATGATTCCTGAATAAATTCACAGCGAAAAAAGTCTTTAATTTTTTTAGGTATTAGAAAAGACCTTAAAAATGAAATTATTTTTTATTTTTAAATGTTCCAAAATATTTAAAATTTCAAACTAGGCTTAGAAAATATCATTTAGAATTAAAAGAGTAATATTGTGCGATTTTTAATATTAAATCTAACTTCTTGAAATTGCCCGATGTTTGGTTAAGGATTAAAAAAATGTATCATTTTCAATTGAAAAATATTTGATTAAATCATACGATTTTTTTTTTTAATTTATGCCTGAAATCTTTTAACTTTGAAAGCTTCTTACAAACATTTTTTTAATTTCAAACAGTTACAGTTTTTAATTATTTAACTTTAAACGAATTTATTTAGAATTTATAAATTCCTTTTTATTCTATTCGGAATATTGCCTTTTTCAAAATTTTAACTAATCCAAGAGTGTTTCATTCGGATTATTTAAAATTGAAAATCGTCTTATATATGTTTCTTTAAATTTCAAACGATTTCACTTGAAAAATATCAAATATTAATTATTGTTTCAAGCATTTTTCAATCCAATATCGTAACGGTTGATTAATAAATGAATCTTAAATTTCTAAATTTGTTGCGCTTCATATGGGTGCATTTATTACTGGTACACTTATAATAATTAAAATAATAATAATAACAGAAGCATGGAATTTTCAGAAAAATCACAATGCTTTTAAAATTTTTACAGGTATCGACCTTGGAAGAACATGCAACTTCAAAGACGTAGAATGCCTTACTAAACATTTGGGTAATTAAACTTTATCGTTAACAAATATCGTAATATACATAACAATATTAGTTCGTAAATAAAAAATATCACTTTTTAAATAGAATCATTTGTCTGTGCCACCAATATTTTCTTTTCAACAAAATATTTGTTATGGTGCTCCACATTTTTTTCGAACTTTTATCATATATCTCGGAAATTTGTTCGAATCGACACAAGAATAAATCCATGTTTTTAATTTTTATAAAAGAAACATATTTAGAGGCAGCGAGAATTTTCCATTAAAAATATCAATTGTGTGTAAATTTTATTGAGTATCGAAAATATCAGATGAATAGAGTAAAAACTCAACATCTTTCTTTACAATAAGCTATAGAAGCCCATAAAATATGACTTTTTAAATATCATCCCCATGAGTGAAAAAACAAATTTTCGAGTTTTTCGCGCTAATTATAATTCTTGTTAGGTTTTTTAAATGCAAATTGTTTTTATTACATAAAATAATAATTATTGTGTATAGAAAGTCAGGCTGGGTCAACTGGCATGGCAGGAATTCACCACTTATACTTTGGTAGTTATCCACCTCCTTTTAGATGGCTCTACTGTAGAGTCAGAAGTGGGATAACATTTTGTTCAAATATTTTCGTGCCCGCTATTCTAATATTTTTTGAGGTTATGTTATCGTCTAGAAAAGTCAGTGTCTCAAGTTGTGTAGTGAAATTGAAATGAACAGTTCCAAATTAAATAAAAATTCCCTTGTTTCCAAAGGAAAACTTCGGAAGACATTTGATAACGCTGATCGGCAATAAGGAAATACTTTCCTCTAAAATTCGGCATCAAATCTCTTCCATAATTTCTTTTCAGAATTTTAAGTGGGAAAAGGAACAAAAATTTTATTTCTGATTAGCCCTATTCACTCATTTCAAAAAAATGCTAATTATAATATTGTTTCATTGCTCGCACATGTCATAAAATATTCCACCTTGTACGAATGAAATCAAGGATTTCATTCTTTCCTATTTTACAATGAATAAGATGACATAAAAAACTTATTTCATATGTCATATATTTCTTCATTTATTAAAGAATTAATCCATAATTTTACAAACTTATTTCTGGAGTTTTATTTCTCACACACATTCAAATAAAATAAATACATACGTGCAGCAACATGTAATTCCATTTTAGTTCGCGACTTCCTTTTAGATGGTGCCACTGTCAACATAAGTGGTTAAATCCTTCCATGCAGGTCGACCCAGCCTGTAGAAAGTTTCCAGTACCCAATGGCAAAGGACGCGCCTTTGTTTTCTGCTATCAATTTTGGTTTTAACGACGGGCGCGGCGCACATTGGGGACAGAATGTTCAAAACCACCAACAGGTCGCAAATCTTAACCAAATCAAACAAAATTGGGCTCAAAATGTTTGTAATTGAATTACAAGGAGACTCAAGAAGCCAAATTTTTAAAAATAATTTGTTTAAATAAATTGTTTTAACAATTATTGCTAAATTTGCAATATATTGCAGAAATCATGCGAAACAACTTAAACCTTAAACCCAAAGACC